>MJUT01062840.1:0-13563 GCA_002080005.1 Gigantidas platifrons
AGCTGTACCATCTGTACCAGATACACCTATATAAAGTCTCATAACTCTCCCACAACCTAAGTGAAACACAGCAAAATATAAATACACCCTCATACTATAATTCCTGAATAATCTGTTAAGATTTGGAGGAAAATTGGTCGAGGCAATCTTTATTAAGCATGCAACATGTTTATATTTCGCCAAAAAAAAAACCTTCCCATAAATCTGGAACATCTTATTGGAAAGTATACAGACCACTGTTCCCAAAGATATGAGGAGTTTTGAATAACATTGGTCGAAGCCAAGAGGAGGTTAGGATGGAACAGACTATTATTCTTGGGATGAAGCCAAGTTCCATAACTCTGGAATGAAAAAAAAATGAAATTCATCAAAAAAATTAGACTCTCACACCTCCATCCCTAATAACATTGTCAATTTGAAGAAAATGGATCAAAACAAAGTAGATTAAGCAAGCATGTGACATGTTTACACCAGACAGACCACACAATACCATAATATGTCCTGTCTAAAGTTGAGGATATTAAAAAAAAATCACAAGTCTGAGTTGCAAGTGAAGAAATTTCATTTATTATGGTTATATTTTCTACAATATCATGATAACTTATCATATATTTAAAATTTAACAACAATCTTCATCACATAATAAATACTCTCCTTGGTTACAAGGAAAATGGTTTTTGTGGAAGAATTACAATAAAAACATGAAAAAAACGTGTAAAATCACAATTCTCAATTTTGTAACAAAAATCATCAATAACCAGAATAACAAAAAAACACAAATTCACACATTCAATATTCATTTACAATTCACTTGTGCCTTGCATTTCAAAGGAATGTTATCATAAACATATAATTAATTTTATACATAGCTCATTGATGTGGTAATAATAATAATAATAATATATATCATTGAAACCAAGAAGTTAAACAGTATTAATGGTTGACGATATCACTAACTGCATGTATACAAAAAATGGAATGATATTTTTGTTTGTACAATATTCAAACAAAGAAAATTTTAAATGTAAATTTATACATCTGGGTCAAATTACTTTCCAATATGAAATGGTTGTGGATTATCTCCCTTGAAATGTATTTTTACTTAACTCCCTTGAAATGTTTGTGGCTTATCTCCCTTTGTTAAGTTAGGTCTTGACTACCTCTGGAATGTAATGCATGTATGAGGCTAAATCTAAGTTGTAAATGGAAATTAACAATGTTTTTTTTTCAAAGGGAGACAAGGCACCTACAGTAGAACTTCTGTGGCTCAAACTCAAAGGGACTGTCAAAAATGTGTTGAGTTATAGGAAGTACAAGCCACCGAAGTTCTGTAATTTCAGCGAGAAAAAAAACCTGGCTTTGGCTAGTGACAGTTTCCCTAAATGACAAGATTTATTAGTGTCAAAATTTATTTGCAACCATGCCTTTGATTGTCAAATTAAGTTGAAAATTTTGAATACCTTTATTTGATATCAGCAGTGGCAATGGTTCCTAAATATGGGTAAGTCTGAACAAAAACACTCAATTTGGCCATTTGTTTCTTCTACAAAAAAATCATACAAAGTTTCATCCAGTCAATAATTAATGCAAACTAGGTATTACGTTTTTACAAGAATCTGCTTTGTTTTAATTTTTGCTAAGTATTTGTGAATAATAATATTCCAGTACTCTCTTTGTTCTGCAGAGGTGGCCATCTTGGATTTAAGACAAGCCATTAAACTCAAAAGCAGTAGAGTATCAAATAGGTTTCATTTGGATGTCAATTTTTAATAACTATTATAAAATTTCAAAATGGTCTAAAATATACCTTTTCAATCAAATTCTATATGCATTTATAATTACTTACCGGGTATGAATCATAAGAGAAAAAATTAACATTTCATTACTCAAAATAGAATCTTCTAAATACAGGTGCTCCTCCACCTCATACCAAACAGTTCTGGTATAGGTCTGAAAATAACCAACAAGAAATATGTGTTGTCTATAAAACATTTTTGCATCCATTTTCTCTATAAACCAACACCAGACCGTTTCTCTATAAACTTTGTTAAAAACCAACACCAAACTGTTTTGGAACAAATCAACAAATAAAATAAAGAGTGGCCAGAATAATTGCATACCGACAATATTGGAAAACCGGAGTTTCTCATAAAATTGCATTGCTCACATGACTTATGTACGTAATGAACTCCCCCCAAAAAATCGGAAATTTCTCACCAGAATGGTTGCTTTCAGTAAGCTCCTTCACCCCATTTTGGACTTTTCTTACCACCATGGGCAGTCAAGATAGCAAATATGGTATCATGTGTGTATGATTTAGTTAAAATGTGTGAAAAGGTTTCCGAGAAGAAGCTATTTATTTCGCATAGTGTTCTATCTTAAGCCATTTTCTGCTGTAGCAGATGCCTTGGTTTTCAGATTGGCATCAAAAACTAAAAATTAAAAGGGGACCATTCTATCTTCATTTGTGCATCATTTTGGTTTAATGTGCTAATCTTACAGACAATAATGATGAAGACAGATACAAAGTAATGAGACAACTCATAAGATCCTTTAGGTCCTGCACAGCTTATTAGCTATATGTTTGCACCAAACTGAAACAGCACTTTTTAAGGACTAAAACTAAAACCACTGTCAATCATCTACTCTACTGGCTCAATAGTTTTGGCCTGAAAGATTGTAGTTATCCAATTCCTATCAAAACCTCAAAAAAGTAAACAACAACAAACAGAAGTAAGAACAATTTTCAGTCATTTTTTACAAAAAGATATTTTGGAATTGCAGTCAGTCAGTCAGTCATAGACAATAATTATGCACTGGCAGCCATCTTTGATGTTCAATCACTCAGAAATGTAATGATATTTGAGTCACAAACTTTAAAAAAGGCTGTTCCTGTCAAATTTGATTCTAAATGGGTCAATGAGATCAACAATATGATGAGTTCCTGTCAGACAAAGACAGATAATGGTATAATCTCCCATGATCCTTCAAGACAGTGAAGAAAAAAATAGTAAAATATTAAAGCTAATAATGAATACAATGAAAACGGTACTTTTATATTGAGGTCAAGCTTCTTCTTACTTATCTTATTTCATACAATGATGAGTTCTGGCTGTACTGTACAACAATTCTTACTTATTTATATAAACAAAAAACAAAACAAACAAAAAACAACAAATTATTTCATATACCCGCTATAATAAACAATAACAAATTACCTCCTTACACAAACTAACTAGAAAACATGAATATCACAAGTGTGCTTAAATCACATAAAGATTGAGAAAAAAATGTTATAAAAGTGCACCAAATAAAATACAAATGAAAAACATTTTTGGCCTAATATACTATACAAGACAATGTTGCATCATTACCAAAACTGATGAATCACTTTCAAGAAAAACAATTGAGAATATTTATAAAACGCACTGTATAAATTGAATGGCTACATTCCAGTTTTGTAACGTTTTGTAATACGAACCACATATCATAAAATAACAGCAAAAAAGTATACTATAACAGAAACATGTTCTCTGTGAAATACAATTATCATATCTCCATATCTTTATCTTGATGATAGGAACAATGATCATTTATTTTTTCATGTTTGTTAGTTAAAAACCCCCAAAATTATCTCCAACTTCACAGGCACGCAGGATTTATCACCTTTACCTGGACAGAGTATAATTTTATGAACCTGTTTAACATTTTTGACTATGAACCCCATTTTCTTTAATAATAGCTTAATGCAGTGACTACTGAAAAAGTCTTCACTACAAAATTACCCCAAAAAAACAACGTTCCCACGTTTTCATAGCCATATTAATTTTGATAATATAAACTGTTTTTAATAAATAACAGAAATTTATAACAACAAAATTTACGATCACTGTAACAAGTTTGTTTCGTACAAAATAATATACATGAACATTAAAATTGTGAGAAAAAAAATATATACCTGTAATACTTGAATATAACACTTTTTCTAGATAATTCAGGATTTAGTTTAAACATTGTTTCATAGTTTTATACCTGGAATAATATCTTGTAAAAAAGGTATTCATCTTTGGCATGTAAGTATTAGCATTACCAATCTAACAAAACACATTAAACCATGGTGTAGTAAGTATATGTACAGTGTCTTAAGGCTTTCAGTCAATCATCAATAATATCAATTTTGCAAGTTTCAACAATTGATAAAAGAAAAGAGAATTTTTAGTCCCCCACCACCTCCACTATTTTACAGCTAAATTAACATTATGATTGTATTATTGCATATTGTAAATTACATTTTTTTTCTCTGCATTTCTACAGCTGCAGAATCGTCGTGATAGTATGGTAATTGGATTTGTACCTACCTATGCAATGTTGGTGCCCATCATCACCAATGTTGTGAGTTCGAATCCCGCTCAGGTGATGTGTATCACGTGATGATACAATATTATGTGACAAAGTTTGTCAGTGACTTGTGACAGGTCAGTGGTTTTCTCCGGGTACTCTGGTTTCCTCCACCAATAAAACTGACCGCCACAATATAACTGAAATATTGTTGAAAGTGATGTTAAACATTATAACCCTAACCCTTTTACTTATGTTAAAAATCATGTAAAAACATCTTAGTACAGAGGGATAAATAGATTTTGTTTAAAGAAAGTTAAAAGGACTTGTAATTATAATTCCATACTTGGCCAGTAACAGACATTAATTTTTTTTTATAAAATTGCAAGGTTTTCCTTGTTGAATGCAAAATTTGTTTAAAAGCACAAAACATAAAAGAGGATTTTCATTTTTAATGGAAAATTTCTTTACAGTAAAAAGTATAAATAGGAAACTAAATTTTGAGAAATGTTAAAATAAGGTCAATGACATTTAAAATGACAATGAATTTATGACTTTTAAATAACTTTTTTCTGGGAAATCTGACTTTCATCGATTCCCAAAACTTTATTATGTAAAGAAAACTTTACATATGGAGTGAAATAACAACAAATGGGGCTGATTTACAATACTTTAATGTACATATATGTTGTTTCATGCATTTTTTTCCATGAGGTCAAATTTTTTTTTGGCAATCAACTGATTTGCTATGCTTAAAATATCAATTTCTCCTTTTGTATTCAAGAATGAAATGTGGCTATACAATATAAATGGAAAATTTTGAGAAAAGTGAAGAAGGAAAAAACATATCAATTTCAGGTGTGTTTCAGGTTTGAAATTAGCATAACAAACGCTCCTACAAAAAAAAAAACCCATTTTTTTTAAAGATATTATTTATTGACACCATGTCACAATAATTTACTAAAAGTTGATATATTTAGTAGTATTAGTGTTAAGACATTAATTAATAATTAAGACACCTGCCATGAAATTTTCAGTTTTTTCATTACTTATAAAAAAAAATTCATTTTTAAAGCAATCGGGACAAAATTTTCTACATACAGTTAAGCATGCTAGAGGATATCACAGTGAAACCTGCTTGAAGTGACCATCTCTATTAAGCGATAACATATTTTAGTCTTATAGTCAGCACCTATCTGTTGTGAGTGACTCTATTTTAATGTTCTCTGGGACAGTCACATAAGACAGGACTGACTGTACCAGTATTACACAGCAGTTACAGTTCAGTGTAGAATTTGAAACAAGAACACAAACTATTTGTAACAATTTGTAATGATATCCATTATTTATAGAAAATGTTGATTATAACATTCTGATGTTTTCTGCAGAGACCCGAGGTATTGTTTTTTCAAGCACAGTTGTAGAAAACAGTATTAAAGGACGTTTTAAATTAATTTTAGTATGTTTTAATGGGGTTGAGAAGAAAATAATCAAATAAATGATTCTATAACTAAAACACTTAATAGGGTATGAGCTTTGCTCATAGTGACTGGAAAATGGAAAACAGCAATAATAGCACTGTTCCTTTACTTGAATTTGTTTCTAAGTGTAATGTTGAATAGTCTCTCATGTTCATTTATGTACATATCTTTTCTTACTAATTACATATACAGCACAGTATAGTATTTAGCATGAATGTTTGTCAAATTAATTGGGCTTAATTTATATCACTGGAAAAATTAAAAATTTCATTAAAAAAGAAATTGTAAAGTAGATATATACTATAGTTTAGATATAACCCCTTTCTGTACTTGAAATGTAACTGATGTATTAAAGCAATGATGTCAATAGAATTTGGAATAGGTGGCACAATTTTCAGAATAGGCAGCAGAAAAATTGGGCAGGCCCCTCACGCCGACACCTAAATGGTGAAAATAGCTGACAAAGAAAGGACAATTACTGACGAAAATCACCGTCTGTCAGCTTTTAATGAGAACACTGATAAGTGGCCATTAGAGAAAATGTTTTTTTTAGTACTGAGTAGCTGTGGCTATTTCATTTGGACAAATTTTGAAAGGGGACAATCCATGGACTAATCCACTCAATTCCAGTTTAAAAATAGCTACATGGTTTCTCAGATTTTGCATGATTAAACAAATATTTACACATACAATGTATTTATTATTTGAAATATAAGCAAATATGCAAATTCCTCAAAAAATCCACTGTATACCAGTGTATAAACTATAGTTTAAATTCCAGCCCATTTAGACTCAATTGTAGACATTTTGATCATTTGAAGAAATTTTCATATTGAGTAATGGTGGCAGTTTTGGATACTAAGTCATGTTTATTTTAATTTGACTACGTGGTTTCAGAGAAGTGTTAAATGTGAAAAGCACAATGTATATGTTATTGTTGTACTGCAGTTACCTCCCAACTACTAGGGTGTTTTCACCCCAATATGGTTTGAACCAGTATCTGGTTCACTTTTATCCTAGACTTGCAATAAAACAGGGAACCATGAACACACTATTTTTTAAGGTTTGAACAGCATGATTGAAAGGACCTTGGTTTTCTCTTTCTTGTGCATAGATATGTTGTTCACTGCTTTCATAGAAACTTTGAGACTTTCCTCTTAAGAAACTGAAGGTCATTTTCAAGTCCTAATATCGACACAAAAAGAAAACAGTTGTGGTTTATCTCCCTTCATTAAAATGTTTATAGTTCACATTATTGATAAAGGGAGATAAATCATTCATGTTTCTCCATATCATGAAATTGTTAAAACCATACTTTTCTTGTTGTAGGAAGAAAGATTTATTCAGATATTATTACGGTAATTAAGGTGATATATCTACTCAAATGGAAGACAAAATATTTCTATTGTTTTACTGGGCAAGTAACATAAATAAAATGATTGCTGGCAAGAAAAAAAAAATCTCTACTAAAACTTTAAAGTTGAATAAAGTTAAATTAAATTAAACTAGAATGTATATTGTTCTAAAAAATTTGCCTGCAAAAAAAAAACAAAAATTTCCTTTCACAATTTAAAAAAAAAACTGACTGATCACAGAAGACACCTTGAGAATTGAAGATAACTTCAAATAAGAGAAACAGAGCTTTTCTAGATAACGACACAGGTTGTTTGATGAGACAGGATCTGTTGTCAGGAATGAGTACATTTGTATGTAGTGTAAGTCTTAGCATCCTGCACATTCTGTATCGTCATATTTGTCTTGATTGCCACATCAACACTTTGTTCAAAACGAAATGTGCACTCACTGCCCTGAAATAAATCATCAGATTAAGTTCCAGTAATTCATGACTTGTCACTGAGTTTGTAACTATTAACACGATGGGTGCCATTAGTGGAGCAGGAACTGCTTACCTTTCCGGAGCACCTGAGTTCACTCCCGGTTTTCAGTGGGGTTCGTGTTACTTGATATTTAGTTTTCTGTGTAATGCTTCGTAGATTGTTGTTTGTCATTTTGATCTTTTTCTTTTTAGCCATTGTGTTGTCTGTCCTTCTTCGATTTATGGATTCTGATTACCCCTTTGGTATCTTCAAACTCTTTTCGTTGTTGTTATTTTCTTTTATCTGATAGTGCAAATTTAATCAAGAAAAAAAATAATCTCCAAGAGATAAACTACTTTTCATGTACCTTTTATAAACATGACATTCAAACATGGCAAAAAATTGTCGTGCAAATTCAATCAAGAAAAAAAAAATTCCAAGAGATAAACTACTTTTTACTACTGATCAACAACAACAACAAAAAACCCATATGTTTTGTAAAGGATCAACAAAGGAACATTCCAGCTAATTTTGCTTTGATATGATTTGGTGGTTTCAGATAAGAATAAAGTGAAAATATTTTCCCAATGCGACCTATGTTGAATTTGTCCTGTGATTATAGCCATCTTGGATTTGCAAATTTACATCCAATGACTTTTTTACTCATGTACATTTGGGTTCAATCAAATTTCTAGCTTATGAGAAACATTATTTTACCCTCTATGTTAAATTTTGTACAATGAGGGTGGCCATCTTGGATTTCCGATTGACACAAAAACACATGTTTTATAAAGGACCATCTAAGGCACATTCCAGCCAATTTTGTGTTCAAATGCTTCAGTGGTTTCAGATTAAGAGTAATTTCAAAATAAATTTTCCCACTAACAGCCATGTCAAATTTCAGAATTAAACGAAAATCATATAAAATGTTTTGGACCACCACAGTAACATTTCTACAAAGACTGGTTTCAAATCGGGCTAGTGGTTTGTGGGAAATACACTGAAATGTTAAAAGTTAACTGACACAAAGTGATGACAATAGTTGTCATGGACCTCCATGATATAACTGAAGTGGTATTAAGTACACATAAACCTAATCCTCTAACGATTACACACCAGTATTTAAGTACAAGTATTAGCTTTGGCAGAAATATTAATCTCTGATTAGGGAAGTTATCATGTCCTATTTGACCAGTATATTTAAAATTCTAACATGACATCCTTCTTTAGCTATATAATCAATACCATGATAAAACTCCCAATATATTTTAATTCGCACAAGCGTATAGACGACCTAATTATAAAAATCATTCCTCAGTAAATTCATGTATTCATATGGTGCATACAAACATAAAAAAATTATCAAATTGTTTCTTGACATATAATTTTTTTTCAGAAAAAAATACATAAGACAACCATCTATTGACTGACATTTGCAATGTGACATTTGGGATAAAATATTTACGAAAAAAATTAGATACAAACTATAGCCTCCATTAATTATTTCTTAAATGACCTAGTTTTTACCTCCTCATCTGACTGATGATTTCCGACAGTACAGTCACGACAACCTGTTAAACTTAGAAGGCACGAGTTTGCTTGTGGTGATTCCGTTGAAAGAACAGTAAAATCAAACATTTTGGTAGTGGGCTGTGCTGGTGCAAGACCGGGAACAGGAGATGACCTTATTTCTAAAGTATCTGAATAATAATATAAAAAAAAGAGTTATCAATAATTGTTTAAGAAATAATAAATCCTTTATTTTGTTTTAACGCCACGATATAGCTGAAATACTGCAAAAGTTGGCATTAAACACCAATCAATAGTTTGTTATATTACTGTAATTAGTTATGATTTTCATAATCTACACATATACATTTTGTATCCTTTATTTTTCTTTGATACAGTATGCTCTCTTAGTACAGTGAAACCTGTCTAAACCCAACCTTCTTGTGACCTACTTTTGCGTTCGGAAATAGACTGGTGTTTGGTTTATACGGTTTCAATAAATAAAGATTTCCTACATTGGGAGTTTATTTATAGTTCAGTTTATACAGGATTCTGGTTTACAATTAGTTCACTAACATGTGACCTGTAAAGGGGTTTCCTCTGATCTCCTAAGTCGCTACAAACCAGTAAACGGAAGCAAGTGAGAGGTCAAATTTGAATTGGCTTGCTTTTATTCTGCAGTTGTTGGATTTAATAACTAGCTAAACAAAAATGTCAGATAAATAAAAGCAACATTCTTCTATTAGCTTATAAAAATTAGTATAACTTTTTCTGATACCCCTTTCATATGTTTAACCTGCCTGTTGAGCATTGGTAAACATGAGTGAAATAGTCGTTAATCAGTTCACTTCCAGTTGAGAAAACATCAGAAGGGACGATTATGTAATACTAGTATAAAGTTTGTGTGTTTGGCACAATACTGGAGGAAAGGCCCAGTAAACCTCCACTGTTGCATCAGTTTCTAAGCCTCATACACACATAAATTTTATAATTTAAGACACTACACTAATATTGTACATAAATCTTCTTTACCAAGTACATATGTAACTAAACTCTACTAATTAAAGGGAGATAAGAAAAAAATTGTCTATGACATTTGATTGAGAATAAAAGTTAAAAACAAAATACCACACACCTGGACGAACAGGTAAAGAGTTTGTCAGAAACTGAGTCTCAGCCTCCAAGTTAGTATCATCTGATTTAGGAATAGGTTTGTAGGAACAACGAGCATGACCATTACGATTCGATGAGTTAGTAGTTAGGAGAGTATGGTTGTTAGAACGGAAAGAATCATTGTTATTCTGGCTCCCATGTCTTTGACCACCATGTCTTTTCTTCTTTAAGAACTGTACCAGTCCATGTTTCCAATTAGAATATTTTACAGAGGTTTTCTTAGTGTCGGAAGAAGGTTGTAGAGAGTTGCATGATATGCCAGTCAGGTTCTGAAAATAAAAATAAATTATTTTGAGAAAAATTAAAAAGATTATTATTTTTTCTAAAATAGAACTGAATGTATATTTTGTGATATTTCTGCAGTATGAATATGAATGATATATTGTATAAAGCATGGAATTGCATCATGCTAAAGAGATGTACAAATAATCACATATCTTCTTACTGCATAAATGTCACACAATATTGCACACTAACCTAAAAATTAAATTATTCTAACAAATCAGATCTGCTGACAGATTCATTGATTGGTGCTTATCGTGGCGTGAACAAATTTCATCTGGTGACAGAATGTAATTATTGTTGCATGAATAAAGACAATAATAATGTACTTTAAAGAATGGTATTTATATAAATAAAAATGGGGTAAAATTACTTTATAGGGGTAACAAATTTTGTGGATTTTTGTGGTTTATTAAACAAAATGAATGTACAATATTAACTTACAGTATGACAAATGTAAAAAAAAAAAAAAAAAAAAAAAAAAAAAAAAAAAAAAAAAAAAAAAAAAAAAAAAAAGGAAAAAAAGCCAATTAGGGGAAACAATATATAAAAAAAATTACAATCTGCCGTAGCCATAACAACAACAGTGGAACACAAAATCAAAACAAAATAAAATAACAAGACATTAGAAAACACAAATCCCACAAAATTAAATAAAATGGAACACACATATCCCACACCCTCCTTTTTCCAGCTAAATTAAACAGGGGCATAACTCTGGAATCATAACCAAATTAAAACTTGACCTGTGTATTGTGGTCAAAAACATTGTGAAATAAATTTCAAATGATTTGCATAAGCAGAACTTAAGTTATTGAACAGAAAAACGAGAAATTGGTATTTTCTGGCAAAACAAGGGACATACCTCCGAAACGAGAAAAGTAACGGAGAAACTGGTATTTTTTTTGCAAAACAAGGGGCATAACTCAAGAAAGAGAAAAGTAGTAAAGTCATTTCAATCGTACTTTGTCTTTCTTTTATGGTTCCTGACCTAGTGTATAAATTCAAACATATTGATGAGAGCCCTGTGGACATGTTGATTATTATTTTGTAGTGATGATGGCTCCAAGTATGGTATACAAGATCATGGAGTAAATAAAACACATCCTAGAGACAGGCACAAATTCAAAAAACCTCCAAAAGATTACTTTTATCTAAAAAAAAACAAACCTGTCCCTTTTTCTAAAAAAAAATAAAAAAAATACTATGTTTACATCACAAACGGTCTAATATAGAGTTAATCGCCTAAATCTGCACAACAAATAACAAAACCCATTCAAAGTTGATTAAGCTGATTAAACTCTATAATGTGTGGGTAATAATTGACCATTCATAAAAAAAGGTGGGTCACTCTTTTATTATTATGATGCGATGCAGATTTTGTTCCCTCAACACTTATATGCCATTATACCGGCAAATTCTGGTGAATTTATATATTGGTACAATGTAACCATAATGAATTAACATAACTAATACATGTACAATTCATCTTCTTATTAGACATGTATGACTATAAAAATGGAGAAAACCATATACATGTACCATACTTTTACATAAACCAGAGGTTGGTTTGGTTTATGGTGTTTAACACCACTGTCAACAATATTTCAGTTATATCATGGCCATCGGTTTTATTGGTGGTGGAAATCGGAGTAACTGCAAAAAACCACTGAACTGTCACAAGTCACTGACAAACTTTATCACATAATGTTGTACTGAGAACACCTCGCCATGAACGGGATTCGAACTGACAACTTTAGTGGTGATAAGCACTGATTGCATAAGTAGTTGTAAATCCAACGGCCATACGATCACGACCACAGCAGCTCCTATAACCAGAGGTAATTAAACAACTGATCAAATCTTCCCGACAGACAGAGAAAAAAAAATTAAATCTTGATAGGTGGAAAGAAAATAACTTATAATCCAGGATTATTTGGCTTAACTATAAACAAATACTTAGATCAAATTAATCCACTATTTATCTCTCGTGTAATATAATGGTTAAGTGAATTCTTTCATTCAAGCTTTATAACCCCTTAAATATGTGGAGTTAAGTACTTTAAGGTGATCCAAAAACAAATCCCTATGTAAATACATAAGTGTAAATAGTTAATAAAACAAACATCATACCAAATTATTATGTTCAGGAACATGTCAAATAAATTCCATGGTTTAATATTTCTCTAAAATAGCTAGAAGTAGTATTTTTTCGCCATATAATTTTATGAAAGCAAAAAGAAAATGGTAACTAACTACATAAAAAGCACCCTATATATTTTATCTAAATAATCTTTAATTAAAAAAGAGAGCAAAATTTAAAAAAAAAATCAAAAATAAAGGAGTGGGTCGGTCATCTTATTTACAATATGCTAGTATTAGTTGAGCCATACTTACATATTGGAAAAGAAATTCTATCCTTGCCATTTTCACCTCTCTATTGTGGAATGACATTTAGTCTTAACTTAATAAACTAATATGTCATCACAAAATTTCACATTGGTCTTTAAAATACAAATATTTCCAACATGGAAAATGGCCAAAAAATTGTTATTTTTCATATAATATATATGTAGTTACAACCAATCATTATTCATATCAAATCTTAAAATTCTTAAGGCTTAAACCTAGGAGTGGTCCCTTGCAATGTAATTTCAATGTCTGGCCAGTTCATTCCCTTGTTTTCTTAATCAATGTTGTATCTTAGTGGTGAAAAAGCCCAGTATGCATAAATTTTGCAAGCCATTGATTTGGCCTGAATGGGGTTCAAGCCAGATTTCCAGCACTTCACTTTAGACAGACAAACATTTATATGGAATAACTGCCATTGATATGACTGTGTGTTAGATTACAACAAATGAAGCGAAGGTTTAATTAAGGGGGAGGGGAAGAGGGAGGGGGGAGGGAGAAAAGACACACTTAATCCTACCACCAGAAATGTAAATATTTACTGAAATAGATGC
>MJUT01062840.1:43591-74825 GCA_002080005.1 Gigantidas platifrons
AAAAATGATCGCTATCGAACTTGACCTAGATATTCATGAGATACACTTACATATCAAACCTAGTTTCAATCTAACTATTTGTTCCCAAGTTATCATCTGAAAACCAAATATTTAGAAATTTTGAGGTATAAAAAGGGGCACAACTCTAGTAAAAATTGTCGAAAAATTGTCATTATCGAATTTGACCTAGATATTCATAAGATACACTTACATGCCACACCTAGCTTCAATCAGACTTTTCATTCACAAGTTATCATCTGGAAACCAAACACACGGACGGATGACACCCATTTCTATAGTCCCCTTTGACGAAGCGTCGGGGAACAAAAAGTTTACAGCGGACGACGACGGACGAAACCTGATGGCAAAAGCTCACATGGCCTTTGGCCAGGTGAGCTAAAATTTGTATTTTCCAGTTTCACAAACTTAACATACACAAAATGATGCCAGGAGCAGATAACTCATGCAACATGGTTCACAATCAAGAAGACATTTTTTTTTAACAAATTACAACATAATATTCCAACTAGTCTTTATTTTTATTGTGTGATGCCACTAGCTGATAGCTCATGCAATCTAGTTCACAATCAAGGAAACATTATTTTCCAAAGTCCATCATAACATTCCATGTAGTCTTTTTTTTTTATTGTTACAAGGGGAAATAACTCTGGAACCAAGTTCTACCTATATTTGTATGCCTATCAATTCTGCAAAACATTATCCTCAAAAGCAAACTTAAACCATAGTTTGTAGTAAGAAATAGTAACACAAAAAACTCTCCTGTCTTCATACCTCTGAAGGTGACCTTCACCCCATCCATAAATTATTGTTTTGCTGTTATTTTTATCTACCAACCAAATTGGAATTATCCCTAAAATGTTAATATTGCAGCTGTTACATTGAATAAGACCTTTTTTTCGTAACTTGTATCAGTACAATATGAGGGAGTCAAAATATTTATCAACTGACATTGTGCCGACATATATTACTGGTTTCGGTACCAGTAATCAGGGATTCAGTGATTGTGGTTTAACGTCAAGTGAGCCATTTTTCAGCTATATCAGGGTGATAAGAAGTCGCATTCGATTAGATGATGATGTTGGTGTCTGCTTTGTACTAGACCAACATGCTTAGTTGGATTTAATAATGCTAGCTCACTGTAAAAAGTGTGTGGAAGTTTGTGGGAAGACATGTCGCTCCGCTTGTACACATTAACCTGAATTCAAGCCAAAAAGTCACTGCTGATTGGGTGCTCAGGAGAGAAGCAACAAATACTAAATTAATAGTCTTTGATTTAACTGAAACGAGGCTTGAACTCACAATCTACTGCACTCGAGGTCATCATGCTAACCATTACACCACTACTGCAGATAAAACTAGTAATAGTGACACATATTTTCACTTTTTTCTATAAACAAACTTGTCCCAGAAGAGATATAATCAGCATTTTACCCTTTTCTTCTCTCTTGCTATCCATGATCATATTAAACATGGCTGACAAATCATCACATTTATTTTCATGGACAGTTGTCTCCACTTGTTCTCTATTCATCTGTAGCATGGTAGATAACTCTTCTATAACCTACAAAACATCAACGAAATTTAAATTAAAAAAATATATATATTTAATGAAATATATTATTATTTGAGATTTCCCTAAGTAAAAAAAGTTCTCTTTCAAGTATATTTAAGAAAATTAATATACTTGTACTTTTCCAATTGAATTGGTTTTTTTTCTCCAGTTACAATATGAAAACTAGACCTCCCAAAATTCCTTAAAATGTCACAATTTCGATCAAAGTGTATTTTATAATACATTTTAAAGACTAATGCTAGCATCCAATAAAAGTTATGATGCTAGTGATAATGTGTGTCGTGACCTTCAAAATTGATGTTATTGTTTTATCCTGCAATGACAACATTTACCAACCAATATAGCCTGCCCAATATTTTTTTTATATTGGTCAGTTATAAATAGAACATACAAATGTAAGCTCTGCCCACTCCGGGCACATCGGGTGATATTGGTTTCAAATACATACACAAAATTATTTCAAATACTTTTATCATCGTCCAGTAAATGTTTATTTACGATTTAAAATTGCAGGATAAATACAATACATGTGCAATGTCGAAGCATATAGGTAAATATGTGTATTCTGTGCGAAACGCGGGATAAGGCTCGGCAAAGCCTCGCCTTTTCCCCCATTTCTAAGCCTCATACACATATTACCTATATGCTTCGACAGTACACAAGTATTGTATATTTATCGGTAACATCATAATGTGTCTGATTTCACACCAGACATATATTTACCAGTATCAAGTCCATTGATACTGAGTAAAATCAAAGGAAAAATGCATAAATTACAGATCAATTATTATACAACCTGACAAACACTTAATACATGGATTTTGTTGTTTTTCTCTTAATAAGACATATTTCTAAAAACAAAATTTGGACACCACCAGATAATATTAAGCTACCCTTAGTGCAGCCAGCAATATCTTTTAGCTTATAAGGATAACCAAAGTAAGAGCATGAAAACTACAAAAGTTCCCATTTTTCAATTACTTAAATTTATAGAACAGAAAAAGTGTAAAAGACCAAAATAGAACTTGGCCTACCCTTTTTGTATAAATAGTTTAAATAGTTTACTTCAGAGAAAGTTATTGAGTGGATACCAAAAACAGGACTCTCATACATGCATAAAAACTTGAAACTGTAAACCCCTCTAGAAACATATATTTACAAGAAGTGAGTGATACGAGCACACATCAATTATACTAATACTAGGCATTGATGATACTACAAGCTTAGCTTCTAAGAACAAGTGAGATCTGTAATATTTGAAGCATTAAGCAGCCTTACAATTCATCTATACAAAACAAATTACACACTAGATTGTACCAGTTGAATATGCTGCTAAAAGCAAGCTTAGAAAATAACACAGGTGTACAAAATTGTGAACTGAACTAAGAATAGCCATTTTCATAACACACACAAAAAATCAAAATAATCAAGCTAAATTTATGAAATCCATGCTCATAATTAAGGATGCCTTTTTGTGTTAAGTTCTTATTATTAATAGAAAAAAAATATTCATGAGGTCAAAATGTAGTGGTTTTGATTGTTGTCATGAGAAAAAAAAATCTATTTCTTTTCAAACTGTCAAAACTATTTTATATTTACAAATATTAAAGAGAATTTGTATCAGCAATCATGAATTTTTCTGTGAAACTTTTTTTACTCAGATAAGTTCGCTATTTAGATAGAAATGTATTCATTAATAAGTTGAAGTATAATATGTCGCTTGAGCGTCGAAGACTAATATGTCGCTTGAACGTTGAAGATTAATATGTTGCTCGAGTGTTGAAGTATAAGATGTCGGTTGAGCATTGGAGTATAATATGTCGTTTGAGCATTGATGTAAAAAATGTCACTTGAGCGTTGAAGTATAATATGTCATTTGAGCATTGATGTAAAATATGTCACCTGAGCGTTGAAGTATAATATGTTGCTTGAGTGTTGAAGTATAAGATGTCGCTGGAGCATTGAAGTATAATATGTCGCTTGAACGTTGAAGTATAATATGTCGCTTGAGCGTTGAAGTATAGTATGCTGCTTGAGTGTTTAAGTGTATAATATGTTGCTTGAGCGTTGAAGTATAATGTCGCTTGAGTGTTGAAGTATAATATGTAGCATGAGTGTTGAAGTATAAGATATCGCTTGAGCATTGAAGTATATGTCGCTTGAGCGTTGAAGAATAATATGTCGCTTGAGCGTTGAAGTATAATATGTCGCTTGAGCATTGAAGTATAATATTCTGCTTGAGTGTTTAAGTATAATATGTCGCTTGAACGTTGAAGTATAATATGTCACTTGAGTGTTGAAGTAAAATATGTCGCTCGAGCATTGAAGTATAATATGCTGCTTGACTTTTTAAGAATAACATGTCGCTTGAGTGTTTAAGTATATGTAATTTGAGCATTGAAGTATAATATGTCACTTGAACCTTGAAGTATAATATGTCGCTTGAGCGTTTAAGCTTAATATGCTGCTAGAGCATTGAAGTATAATATGTTGCTTGAGTGTTGAAGTATAATATGTTGCTTGACTCTTTAAGTATAATATGTCACTTGAGTGTTGAAGTATAATATGTCACTTGAGTGTTTAAATATAATATGTCACTTGAGTGTTAAAGTATAATATGTCACTTGAGTGTTGAAGTATAATATGTCACTTGAGTGTTGAAATATAATATGTCGCTTGAGTGTTTAAGTATAATATGTCACTTGAGTGTTTAAGTATAATATGTCACTTGAGTGTTGAAGTATAATATGTCACTTGAGTGTTGAAGTATAATATGTCACTTGAGTGTTGAAGTATAATATGTCACTTGAGTGTTTAAGTATAATATGTCACTTGAGTGTTTAAATATAATATGTCACTTGAGTGTTGAAGTATACTATGTCACTTGAGTGTTTAAGTATAATATGTCACTTGAGTGTTGAAGTATAATATGTCGCTTGAGTGTTTAAGTATAATATGTTGCTTGAACATTGAAGTATAATATGTCATTTGAGCATTTAAATTTAATATATTGTTAGAGCATTGAAGAATAATATGTCATTTAAGCGCATAAGTATAATACATGTATGTCACTTTAGTGTTGAAGTATATTATGTCACTTGAGCAATCATTTTTTGGAGGGTTGTAGCATCTTCAACACAATATTTACATCCAATGCATGCACAAGTAGAGTTTCAAAGACATCCCAAGTCAAATATATTTCAGCAGTTGATCCAACAAAACAAACTGTGATCATCATAACATTTACATTCAAAGACATTTCACAAAGTGTTGCATTCTTTAATTTTGACAAAAATCTAATTTATTTGAAAATGTGTCTGCATTCTCAATCATGCAAAAGATATTGGAATAATTACTTTTTTTAAAAGGGAAGGTAATAAAAATAAATAGAGACAACTTGAGAGGTGATTTATAGCAACAGATGAAATAGAAAAGAGTTAGTTGAATGGAAATTACTATGGTTATTCTTTAAAGAAAGGCATACATTTAATGTCACTATTTTCTTTTTTAAGAATAAAAATTTAGACACAAAATGTATTAGAAATTCCAAAAACAAAGATTTTATAATGGTATAAAGGGCTGCATACTGGAGGCAAGTTAATACAACCATTTTTGGCATTTCTTGGACTCTTGTTTAAAAATCAACAAGGCTGGAACATCCAAAAATCAATTGGAACCTTTATAAGGTGCCAAGGAGCATAGTGTTTTGATTGACCGTTAAAATACATTGTAAACTTGAATGTGGAAAGATTCAAACACAAATTTAAATTTCTATCAGCTATTTATAGCAGTATCCAATTTTAATTTGATTGATTTTTGGTGTTTTAACTCCACTTTCAGCAATATTTCAGCTATATCATGGCGACCAGTTTTAGTGGTGGAATAAACCGGAGTACCTGGAGAGAACCACCGACCATGGACAAGCAACTGGTAAATTTTATCACTTACAGCTGCGAATTGAGTGCATTCTATTTTGTAATTTACAAAGCCGGGCGCGAACCCACGCCGTATTGGTGATAGGCTTGTATGAGTTGTTAGGTAATCCAACTACCTAACTCACTGAGCTGCCTGGGCTCTCTCCAATTTTAAGGTTTTAGTAAAGTTCAGACTGTCCTATTTAAAAGGGGTGGTCGTGATCATGTGGTAATTGGATTTACAACTATTTATGTGATCAGTGCCTATCACCACTAACATGGTGAGTTCGAATTTCGCTCAGAAACATACTTGATAAATTTTGTGATAATGTTTGTCAGTGACTTGCAGCATATCGGTGATTTTCTCCAGGTACTCAGGTTTCCTAAATCAATAAAACTGACTGCCACAATATTAAGTGATTAACAGATGACTGAGAATCGTCCTCGAGTCTTAAAAAAAAAACATCTTTAATTATTTTATCGCTATGATAGTATGTTTATCAAGGATTTGGTAATGTGACGTCATTATAACGTCATATTAGAAAACAGTGATATTTCTAAGCGTCCTTTACAACGTGTAGCGATAATTGGAATCATCTCATGCGCTTATGTGATATGAAACATATTGGTTTTAACCATCACAGGGAAAGTAAACAAAATAGCGATAAAACTCAAATATTGTTGAAAGTGGTGCTAAACACAAAAACCCTAACCAATATTTAAAAGGGTATAATTTCAGAATGTTAGGAGATTCCTACAGTAAGTACAATAGCCCAAAGTTTCATTCAAATATGTCAATATGTGTACTTGGCAACCATAGTTGCACCCATACATTTTCTGTGATACATGTTAAGTGGTTTGGAAGATACAGTGAAACCTCTGACAACTGACAGCGGCTTGGAACAAAGAAATAAGCCGATTACATTTTTTGTGATAATTGTTGAGTGGTTTGGAAGATACAGTGGAACCTCTGAAAACTGACCGCAGCTTGGACCAAAGAAATCGGCTGGTTTTCAGAAGTTTCGGTTTTGGGAGGTTCTGGAAATAGAAGTTTCCATTCCTGATACTGATTACTGGAAGTATAAGATATTGATCATGCTGTGATTATTTTTAAATGTGTTTTAAATAAAAAATAAATAATGTTGTAACAAATGTGCACAGAGTGTACAATAAACCATGTAGATTTCAGGTCACTGACAATGAATTGGATTTGTAGGCTGTTACAGGATATTTTTCATGCTACACAAAAATTATAGACCAAGTTGTTCTTATAATGGAATAAAGTATTCAGCTAATGACTTGCTGACAAAAACCATCCCATGTCACTGGTAGTTTATGAACTTTTAACGATTTTGAAACAAGGCTTTGAGGCTTTACCTATCACCAAAGGTTTCAATTTCTCATCAATTGCACTACATGCAAACATAATTTTTGACATTCTGGTGCCCCACTGACCCAGTCAGAGTACACCAACAATCCAATCACTATATTTTTTTGGCGAAAACAAACCTGTTTAAAAACGGGATTAATCCTTAAAAAAAAAACAAGTTGACTAAAGAAGCAGCATATGTCTCAACTCATCTCTATGAAAATTCTCGGTGAGGCTAAAACAGCAAGTAGTATTTCATTATTAAAAAAAAATATGATCCTTCAAGTATGTATATGATGAAAAATAATTGATTACACAGATGTCAACAAAATATTGCCACAAAATTCCTTTGAAAACAAAACAAAAATTAACAGTCACTCTTTGACAAAAAATATTTGCAAAACTTGTGTTGAATTTAAATCATGGTGCAAAAATGGCCATGCTTAGGTATCTAAGGAGAGATTTACAAAGAATTTCACAATAAACATGGCATTTCTTAAATTCTTTTTAACATCAACTTGCATGTAGCTTTTACCTCATTTTCTAGTGTTTCATTCAGAAGGGATTCCTACCAATATAAATTTAAATACATAGACTTTTATCTATTATTTCATATTTTCAAAAATTTATTTCATATGTAACAGGGTGGGAGGTCAACAACAGACTTGTAAAATTGCAGTTAACTTAGACCTTGGGAAATAATAGTTTTTATACCACAACCACTACTATGACACATATTTGAAATGTTTTATTAGTAAAAACCCTACTATATTTTTTCTCTTGAAAATAATGAATACTCCCGAACATGACACAAAAAGAGACATTCTTACTATACGACAACATCAGATCAAAATGATTTTTTTTGTAGGGGACATGCACAACTGTTCCAGCTACAGTCAAGCCTGTATTAAAAGGTCACATTTTGGACAAAGAAAATGTGGTCTTTTAAGACAGGTGACCTCTTAAAAGAGGTTCAATTCAAATTAGATTTTCTATGACAGGACAAGAAAAAAGTGGCCTTTTAATGCAAGTGACTGCTTAATGGAGGGAACTGCACGGACAGGATTGACAATATTTTTGAAATATATATTTAATGTGACTATGTCTAAATGTTTTTTTTTTGTGTGGATAAAACAGCACATCATAAGTGTAAGCCTAATTCATGAACAGTTAATCCCATCTGAATAATGTATTACTTGTTTATTGTTGACAAAGGTAACCCCATTTATTTGATGCTGAGAACATGATATGTGTTACCTACCTGTGATTTCATAGCTTTATCTCGAGAATATTTGTGGAACGTGTAAAAAGGTGACTTGGCCCCTTGTGTCACCCATGGATGTATCTCAACATCTAACAATGGAAGACGAAGATCACATGAGGGTTCCAACAACTTTTTGAGCAAATTTTTACAATCTGAAAAAGAAAAAAAAATAGAGTTATCTCTCTTTGCATAAGGCTGTGAATATAAACAGGACAATCCTTGATTATTGTATTTATGATATTGACCCTGAAAACAGTAACAATTTGACTTAATCAACAAAGCTAACAATGCATTTTTGCTATTTAATTTATCTCAAATTTCAACATTTTGAAATGCAATCATATACAATGTGTCATGAACCAAGGCATAATGACACACAACCAAAGTCAGGCTCTAGATCTGAATCCTACACAACACTGGCCACATTTTAACTGTCACATTTTTTTTGGGGGGAAAGGCTTTATATTAATAGTATAGTTAATCACAATGGAGTTGCAGATTACATAAATTTGGGGAAAATGATAATGGCTTATGCATTAAAAATCAGATCATTTTTATTTCAAAATATACATTTGTAATATGTATGGAATCATTTTAAGGAGATGCACATCTTCAATTTCAGTGCAATCAAGATGAAGAGTTTGATTACACAAGCAATTGCAGTTTCAGACTGCACAAACTAGGGATCTTCTAGAGCAAACCTTTAGTGGATGAGTGATTGTTGTTTAAAATGCCAAATGAGTAATTGAACAGCTATATTATGGTGGGAACAAGTTACATTTAATGAGATGATGATGATGTATTAGACCCACAGGTTGACACATTATCTCTATTCCGAGCTAACCAGTCTTTATATTCTTATTTCTAAATGCTGTGTGCTTAGTGGAGAAGCTGGAAACACCAATTTTTTAATCTTGACCGAGCTTGAAACCACAATCTATCACAAATAAAAGGAACACACTTATCCTTACACCACCGATCAACGATGACAAAAATGACTAAGTTTCAAATAGTGACTTTACTAATCATTTTGACTTATACTTAAGAGAAGATTTTTTTTAATTTCAGCTGAGAATTGTCCATGGTAACCATGTTTCTTGCCTGACCAAGGCGAAATTAGGAATCTCTTTAGAGGAACTCACATAATCATTTGTACTAAATTAAAAATCATTTAAACTTCTGAGGAGAAGATTAATTCAATTTCAGTCGATCATAAACAAGTTTGACCATGCTGGCAATTTCAGTTATCTATGTATCTACCCATAAGGATTGAGATTGTACCACCCTGATATTCTGACTTGAAATATAGAAGTTCAGATTTTTTGATATTCTTAGTAATGGCCGTCACCCTGCATTGACAGTGGGGTAATCAGATATCATTTCTAAGAGAGGGATTTTTCAAGGATCCGTGATTTAATCTTTGTAGTTGTTTCAGAGCAGAAGATTTTTTTTTATATAATTTTGGTCAAAATAAACCCAATTTGCATAATCATCATTCACTAAAATAACAAATTTCATTTAAAAAAAACCACACACACTGCAAAATAAATGTTAACAACATTTTCTTAAATATCTACAGTAAAATTTAATCTGATTCTGATGTAAAATGCTAGGTTTTCAGTTTGGAAAAAAAAAATCTACAACAGCAGACATCTTGAATCTAGGGCAGGATTAATGGATACCAGCTTAAACTAGAACAACTAAGTACAGTTACATCAGTTAGACATAAATCTACCAGTTTAAACTAGAAGATACCATCATAAATCTGTCAAAAAATGAATTAAAATGTTAAAAGTTTATGTGATGGATGCCATGTTAGCAAAACCTCACATGGACTTTGTACAGATCAGTTTGCAGTGGATACAACTTGGGTGACATAATTCAACATCATTTCTAGAGAAAAAGACATGAAATTAATGATTTCTTGGTTAAATATCATACTTATGCAAATTTCTGCGATAAATTGTCTTCTTCCATAATGGAACTCGCATTTAATACTAATAAATTACAACAAAATCAATTAAGTGTACAATATAGCTATGCAGTTTTGTCTTCCTTATCATTTCCATGCAAACCTTTTGTTAGATGGAGCATCTCTTTTTCATGGTTCTCAATGAGGCCTTTCTCGATTTGTTGCAGCAATTTCTGTCGTCTGTATTGGTCAATATAGGGTGTTGTGAAGGGCAGTTTACCAACAAGCATGGCATACATAATAACACCACTGAAAATACATAGGTACGACATATGTGTCATATGGGAAATAAGATATCACATTATAATCAAAACGTTGTGTAAAATCTTATGTAAACTTTCATTCTGAGGGCACCAAAATTGAGATTCTATTTCAGTTGACCCATTGTCAGCAAATAACAGTTTGTTAATTTGTTTATTTCTAGTGACGTATTATTGGTTATAGTAATCTCTTTCTTGTAAGGGAGACAACATGGTGGTGATAGTGATTGCATGGTAGTTGGATTTACAACTACCTGTGCAATCAGTGCCTATCACCACTAACACTGTGAGTTCGAACCCTGTTCATTGCGACGTATACTCGATACAACATTATGTGATAAAGTTTGTCAGTGATTTGCGACAGGCTGGTTGTTTTCTCTGGTTTCCTCCACCAATAAAACTGACGGCTACAATATAACTGAAATATTGTTGTATGTGGAGTTAAAAACCATCAAACCAAACCAATTTAATTTTTAAGAGTTGAAACCCTTTCAATTATCTCCCTTTATTCCTATATTCAATGATAATTATATAGTGGTGTAGGAATTTATTTTTTATTAGCAACTGCCATGAGTTCTTACAAACATTACACCCTTTAATTTATCTTTAAAGAATAACTAATTAACTTTTAAAATTTTACATGTCTTCATAGGATACAACAGTCCAAATTTTTCAGTACATATGGCAGGAACAAGTCACATAAACATCAATCAATCAATCAATCGATTAGATGACAACGATGATGTCTGCTTTGTACTAGACCAACATGCTTATTTTGATTTTTCATAGTGCTAGCTCACATAAACAGTCAGTGGGTAGACATATACTCCAATCAGGACACATTATCCTGATACAGAGACAACCAGTCTTTGTTTTTACTCCTTAATGCTGAATACCTAGTGGTGAAGCAATAACTGACAATTTCAAAGTCTTTGATCAGACCAGGGCTTGAACCCACATTGAAGGCGAACATTCTAACCATTACCCCAACGTTGCGATTGGCTGGTATTTTTATATGAATTGTAAAAATATATGGAGGGTTCTAAAGACTATAAAAACACAAAGAACCTACAGTGCCCAGATATCAACTTCTGGACCATATTTTTCACTTGTACTAAAGAGTTCTGGGGCAGCATATTCCAAAGATCCACAGTGTGTTTTCATCATTTCATCTCTTGTGAAGGTGTTACTCAGGCCAAAATCTGAAAGAAAAACATATTTGTATCCAATGTCAAAGGGGGATAACCTGTAAATATAATACATCATTAAAATCCATGAAATAATGACAAAATAATGCTTTAAAATTCCATTTGATTTATTTCCAGAGTTTTTCACAAAGAACACTATCCCTGTATTTTTTCTTCATTTTTAAACTTAAGCATGCAATAAATTAAGTTTTTCAAGGACCACAACTCTTACCAAAATATATGCATATGACATTCATTTTTGGTAATATATTGTCCAGTATAACTGCCATATGATAGGCAGTGGACACAAAGATTCTGTATCAAATTTTAATGGAATCTACCAACAAGATAATAAATAAATAAATCACCTAGAGGATTTACAATACAAATGGATATCCATTTTTATACTCTTTTTTTCCAATTCATAGCAATGGATTTGTAAAACAGTTGAAAATGGGGCCTTAACACAGACCAGCAAATGAAAACTTTAAAATAATCATTTCAAGGAAAATAAGGGAAAAATATCAATAAGTTATAAGAAGAAATGTCCCCCCCCCCTTTTCCCCCATTTTTTTTTTTGATTAATCACATATAACCTGTTGATGTTGGATCTACCAAATCCATTGATGTCTATTATCATTATAGTAAATTGTGAGTTTTACTTTCGTTCGTGATAAGGTGTACTTGATACAACCTAATGCTATCATATTGTAAGAAACATATAGAAGGTCAGTGATTTTCTCCAGGGCCCTATTTGTTCCATCAACAAAACAGACTACAGCAGTTCCCATGTTATAAGGCTACTCCAACCAACGACCACCCCTCTCATCATTCCGGATTTGAGATTCACTGAGATAATTAAAAACGACTAAACTGTCCCCCTCAAGAAAGACCACCTCTCTTATTAATCCACTTAGGGTGTGGCCTTACAAGAGAGGGACGCTTGTACCGTGATATAACTGAATATTCTTACATAAAAATGTAAATATTTTTATTAATGAAAATTGAAATACTGGCATACCGATACACTATGAAACATTCAGATTTGTTTTCATATACAAAAAAAAATGTACATTGCACTCATTTAAATACATCCTATATAGATGAGGCCGTTGTTGTCGTGATCGTATGGTAGTTGGATTTATAACTACCTATGCAATCAGTGCCTATCACCTCTGAAGTTGTGAGTTTGAATCCTGTTCATGGTGAGGTGTATTCGATACAACATATGTGATAAAGTCAGTGACTTGTGGTTTTCTCCAGGTACTCCAGTTTCTTCCATCCATAAAACTGACTGCCACAATACAACTGAAATATTGTTGAAAGTGGTGTAAAACACCGTAAGTAACCCCTATATAGACCCGCTATTTTAAACCTTCATGGGTTTTTTTTTAATCCTAAACAGCTACAAGATGTACATGTACATGGTTATTGTCCATAGAAAGTAACATGAAACTAACCATGTTAAATATCAGTAAGGAAACCAATTATTCTCCTTTCTAATTACATTTCAAGTGAAAAATGATGTAAATTGCAATGTTTGGACACTGAAATTCATAATTAACATTAATAAGAAAATATATAACGACAAAAAAGTTTGTTCAGATAATCATCTTGGTAAAATAAAATTGGATTGCATGCACAGCTCCCAACACAGGTGCTAAAAAAACACTATGCAACGATATTTCCAATTACAGCTACCATAACAACATTTGTCTCAAAACCATTGATAAATCATTTCTCTATTTAGTCAGATAAACAATTCCGTAGAGGGTATCACATACGATTTG
The DNA here is from genome assembly GCA_002080005.1 of Gigantidas platifrons. Lineage (NCBI taxonomy): Eukaryota > Metazoa > Mollusca > Bivalvia > Mytilida > Modiolidae > Gigantidas > Gigantidas platifrons. The sequence goes on from MJUT01062840.1 coordinate 56,942, forward strand.
GTTTTCTCAATCAATATACTTATTCTACCCTATTCCGTTTTATTGTCCATAAATAGCATTACACGGCAAATTATCTTTGGATTTTTTTTTTGTCCACTTCAGTCAATAATACTATTGCTGCTAGACATGATATATACCTACCACTAAGGCAGTGTTGTACGTGGATCTTTACATTTTGTTACGTGATCGTGATCGGTAGAATATTTCAGAAGAAATAATATAAAAAAAAATCATTCTGACGTAAATGGTTATAAAAATCAATCATTTTACTATTAACTGAGTATGATTTTCTAAATCTCCATTTGATACAAGACATGCAAGTTTTTCTAATTACCGAGGAAAAAGACTAAAAATTTCTTTCATGCATGTAGGATCACACAAGAAAAATTTTAATATCTTATGTCAAAGGATGTTTATCATATAAACAGTGTTTATGCTGGTTCCAAATTTCAACCTTTAGAAATTTATTATTTATTAAAAATGTACAATGAAACAGACATGAAAACAACATAATTATCGTAATATCAAGATATATCACTTCAATTTTTAACAGCTGCAACTTATTTAATATTAACCTTATATTAAGGACATTTTTTTTTTTATTCAAAAGGGACATGCTACCACATGAGAGAACATGCATCTCTCCAGGTACTCCAGTTTCCTTCAACAATAAAACTGACTGCAATGTTATAACTGAAATAGAGTTGAAAGTAGTGTTAAACACCAAACCCTAACCCCGTCTTTAGAGATAGAATGTTTGAAGAATGGGTTTCTGATGTGAACTAAGATTAAAAAAAAAAAAACTGTGATTACATAGAAAAATCTATCTTGATGTCCAATCCCTACAGATACTTACCAACAAGTTTAATATTTCTTTTCTTCTCATCTAACATGATGTTTTCCATTTTCAAATCCCTGTAGAAGAGAAACAAAACAAAATATTAAGTGAATTATTCCAGAAACCTATTTAATAATGGCAGTTCCTAACTAGATTCTCAAACAATGAATAAAAGAAAGGAAAAAAAAACTTAATATACAGTCAAACCTATATTAAGAAGTCACCTTTGGGACAAAGAAACAGTGACCTTATAATACAGGTGACCTCTTAAAAGAGGTTAAATTCATATGAAATTTTCCATGATAGGATATGAAAAAGGTGACCTTTTAATACAGGTGACTGCTTAATAGAGGTGACCACATGGGCATGTTTGATTGTAGATTAATATACTTAACTAGATGCTCACTTGTGTCTGTACCCACCTAGTTTATTATCCATGTTTACATATGTATTTATTGTGGATTTAGTCATTGCAATTTCTAGAATGAACATATTTTTAATACTTTCCAATTGAGTTCTATTCCCTTTTTCAATCTTCATTCTTTTCTTATCAGCATAACAAAGTATAAACCATTCAAAGAACATTCCTGCCTAGTTTACTTTCAAAAGATTCAGCAATTTCAGAGAGAAGTATAAATCATATCCCCCATAGGGTTCAATGTCGAACTATGTTCTACTGTGGAGGTCATCTTCAATTTCTGATCCATACAAAAACATGAACTTTGAAAACAATCAGCCCAGAGTTGCTGATAATTTTTTTTTCCTGTCAGACATTGGGTCCTGCAAGTAAGAGAGTTTTGCCAGACCTATCAACTTTTTGCCAGACCTACTTTATTTTTTTTATTTTTTAATATTTCACTTTCAATACAGTATGATTAAAGGGACAATCTTAAAGAACAGGTTAATACATCCGCAAAATATCTAGGAGTAACAATATCATAAAATTTGAGATGGAATGTCCACATTGCAAATATATGCAAATGAGCAAACAGCACACTGAGCTTCCTCAAGTGAAACATTAACATCAGTAATCCAAAAGTAAAAGAGAACGCATACAAGGCACTAGTAAGACCTACGATGGAATACGCATGTACTACGTGGGATCCTTATCAACAAAATAACAGGCATAGCCTTGAAATGGTACAAAGACGGGCAGCAAGATATGTAAGAAACAGATATCATAACACCTCGTCTGTTACACCAACTACAGTGGACATCATTAGAAGCCTGTAGAAGACAAGCAAGGCTAGTGTTGCTATACAATATCAACAACAACCTAGTTAAAATAGATCCAACAAGCAAGCTTGTACCACCCAAGCGTTTATCTAGGAACATGCATGATAGATCTTTCCAAATCCCAGCAAACTCAACAACCTTGAGGAGAGAATCTTTTTATCTGAGAACTATACGGGAATGGAATTCACTGCCAGCCAACGTTGCCAATGCAGGGAGCCTTGAAACCTTCAAGGTCCTCATCAGCCAGCTGGAATAAGTGATAAAGTCTGTTTTTACTTGCACCTGTAAATATTATGTTGCTATTATGTCCTGCACACACCCAAAAGTAGTAGAATCATCAACCTATTGATGGCGACTTAGGTAGGACTGGCTAGAGGAAGAAGCAGACAGCCTTGACACAGTTAACGACTACTACGAGCAGAATCAGATTAAGGATATTGCCAAAGGGGGGTTAGTGAGTGATACCACATTCAATTTAGATAGCCCTGCAACATCAAATACTTTTAGTAATCAATACTTCATATTATTAAGATTTTATTATTCCTCTAAGTATTTTGATATCAAGTCGTCATTTGTTTGTTCATTTTGTCCTTCCATTTTCGATTAAAGGACCGCCCTGGTCGCCTCTCCTTCTCGTATGCCGACCTTTTGGTTTTTTTATTCTCTGTAGACAAATCGATAGGTAGTGGGTGCTTTTTTTTTCCAGATTTAGACCCCTCCGTAAACTTGGCCATGCAGCCATAACGAAAATTATCAAATTACAATTTACAACGATTACCGATAGGATACGAAATAAAATCCGGAATGGGACCTGGTTCCCGAAATTTACCATAAACAGAAAGGAACAGAAATTTTTACCGATTTGTTTACGACTTTTGACTTTATTAATGATAATCAAAGATCCTTCGCTTTGGGTTCTAAGAGGTAATTAGGACCGACAGAAATTTAATTTTTGACAGCCCCAAGCAGTAAAAATGTTTGCCGGTCATTAGGTCTGACACAAAGACGTCATTTGCCGGACCTTCTAAAATTCTGCCCCCTCGGCCCGACAGAGCCGACGATTAGCTGCATCTCTGTCAGCCAATGAATATTTAGGTACATTTGAGAATCAATCCTTTCTATAGTTTCTGAGAAAAAAAAAGGTTTTTGATACTTTTTTAACTTGGTTCAAAGTTAAATCATGTCCTGCAGAGGTGGCAATCTTGGATTTCTGATCAACACAAAAACACTTAATTTTGAAAAAAACTACCAAAGGATTTAAAAAGTGAAAAGTAGTAGAAAACCACTTTCATTTGGCCTGGCCCCTGAAAATTTCCATTATCCCCCCTCTTACAAGACCACTCCCACCAAAAATCCACTCCTGTTATCCGGCTAGATTTCAGATGCACTGAGATAGTGAAATGTTACTAAATTGTCCCCTCAAGAAGGGTAACCTCTCTTTTAAGACCACTTTTTGATTGCAGAATGGAGTCTTACATGAGGGAGACTATTATAACCAATAATAGGTCACTAGAAATAAACAAAAAAACAAACTGCTATTTGCTGACAACTGATCAACTGAAATAAAATCTCAAAATTTGGTGACCTAAGAATGAAAGTTTACATAAAGATTTTACACAATATTTCGATTATAATGTGATATCTTATTTCCCACTTATTCAAAATACATTCAAACCTGTCCATGTGGTCACCTCTATTAAGCAGTCATGTATACTAAAAGGTCACCGTTTTCTTGTCCTTTTATAGAAAATTTCATATCAATTGAACCTCTTTTAAGAGGTCACCTGTCTTAAAAGACCACTTTTTCTCACTAATGAGAGAGTACAGTTCCTATTTTTAGCTGTGTGAGATATCCTTGTCTCAACCCGTGGGTGAGATAAGAATTTCATGCTACTTTTCCTGTAAAAATGTTACGTTTAGCAAAATGTCATTCTAAGCCGGGAATGTCACATTATATACCTGTCTGATAGCTGAATAACAGATATATTACGGATTTAACCATTGGTTTTTTTTAAATACAGAATCCAACCGTATTAAATATATTTGTTTCTTTTATTTTCATTTTTTCATATTTCTAGATGTCCTTTCGTGTACCTTTGACGTCATTCTTCAATGACGTCAAAATATGTGTCGCGTCATATTTCTCGTGAAAGAAAATACTGTACTTTCAATAAAATATTAGTGAGAAAAAGAATCAAACACTGGTAAGAGGGCAAGACGGAAAAATCACAGACACCTGCAGGAGAGATTTCTATTGGTCTCTAACTCGGCAGAGCCTCGTTGGAGACCAGAAGTATTTCCCTTGGGTGTCCGAGATTTTTCCGTCTTGCCCTCTTACCCGTGTTAGATCCTTTATTTCTTTTTCCCAAAGGTGACCTCTTAATACAGGTTTGATTTTATCAAGTCTGATAGTCAATTCAATTTATATATAAGAATAGCACCTATATTTTTTTATGGTATAAGCACAGTTTGAAAAATCAAAGTGTTATGTATATTTCCACACAAAAGTGAAATCCTAAAAAAAAATCCTGAGCAAGATACAACATGAAACCCATTAATTACTTATATTATTGTTTCTGAACTTTATTTTATTTAGTAACCAGTAAAAATGTTGCTTAGCTCACAATAAGTAATAATGCCTCAGTACACCTACAAAGGTAAACTCTCCATACAAAAAAAAAGGTATTGTATATACTACGATAATACTGCAAGAAAGTACAAATCTTAATTATAAAATAATAGCCTGGTGATGGTTGACACAACGGCATCATAGACACTAACAGATTAACAACAAACCGTGAGACATTCAATTACTTAGCTCTGAAAAACCCTGATTAAAAGGTTACATCAGGGATATAGGAAATATATAAGAGTGGATTAAAGAGGTTTGGCTTAAATGACATCTTGATTGAAATAAACGAGAAGTGATCTCTAGGTATATCAACTGAATGATAGCTTATCTAACGTCTGTACATACAATGCTTATGCTACCATGTACAGCTTAACATCCAGTGGTGATGTATGACACTTTGGTTTTTAATAATTTATGCTATTTTGTTAAATCCAGAATTAAATGCCATTTTAATTCTATATCATTATTGACATACGAATTTCAATTTCAATTGGATAGAAACATTTGCTTGTAATGTAATGGGTGCCTTCAAATATTTATTTGAAAATGTTAGCATTTCAGGCATGCATAAATAAGAGTGCAGAGAAAAGTGACTTTTCAAGGTTCCATCCTCAATTTCTATTAAAATACAGGGGATGTTTCACACTTATATAATGGTATGAGTTTTGCTCATTTTTGAAGACCCTACTGTGACTGAAATGCACAGCAATAAAAGTGCTGTTCCCTTACTTAAATTTATGTCTAAAGGGTGTAATGTTGAATAGTCTCTCATGTTCATTTACATTCATATCTTTACTTACTGTGGAGCCTAAATATGTGCCAGCTTTCAATACATTTCTTCAGAACATAAAAATAGGCTATACAGAAACCAGAGGTTCACCTGGTTATAGATCATTCCTATCATATAATGGTTCTATCAGCAATGTGGTTTCTGAGAAGATTTTTGAAATTCGTAAAACATACTCAGCTTTTGTGACCATGCACAATTTCTGATCAACTCAAAAATTATTCAATTTATAAAGAATCATACAATGGTCATTCTTGCCAAATTTGTCACCAATCGACCTCAGCATTTTCAGAGTAGGTCAATAGTAAACTATTAGTCGACAGACAAGAAACAGATGATGGGCAAAAGTCACCTGCCCTTAAAAATGTTTACAATCCTAATGTCTGTTTTAAGATCCATGACTCTCAATATTTTTTCTTCTGATTCTATTGACTTCCTTTAATATGTCTGACTTCCCAAACTTTCATATAATTAATCAAAAAAGGCATTAACTTATTATTGAACATTTCAACTTTCTTAAAAGTTATTAATCATTAACTGGTCTTAGCCACAGTTCATCTGTTAAAACAGGTTAATACATATTAAAAAGGTCTGTGCATTCTTCATCAAATGTGATACTTTGACATATTTTCAAAGTCTTTACTTTTATTCATATCTAAAATATATACATAGATTTCTTTTCTTTGGAGGGCATTCAAAGATAAGAAGAGATGAAAATTGAGTGCTCATTTAATTTCCAATTACTACACTACTTTCAAGTAAGTATGATTTGAATATTTTTCAATAATTGGCTATAAAACTTTTCAAATATGAATATAAAATATGTATGGAGACAAATTTATCATTATATGATCTGTATTGAACATTCGACCGAAATGGACAAGTAATTCATTTCGGTCTTGTAAACTACATATAAACTTTAGCCACTTAATAAAACATCAATGAACGAGTCGACTTGAATTGTTCACCTTAAAACGACCCAGTAAATTCTTTCTTTCAAATTGAATATGTTATGGAAATATCCATGATTATGAATTCAAAGCTCTACTTATGGGTGAAGCTGATGGTCTGATATCACCTATTAAATCAAAAATATCCCCTGGTCACCTTACATGGTGTACTAGGTAACATTTAACTTTTATGAATGAACATTGACACTGTCCTCAAGTTGACACCAAGGCAAAAATGTTTCACTCTGCATATTTTATGCAGTTATTTTGCAAAATAATGAAAACTATTGCAAGTATGTCCTAAAAAACCCAAAACAAATTCAGTAAATTCCTTTACACATAATTAATTAGCAGGAAAAACCTTTAAAGTTTTAAGCCATATAATTTATAATGTTCATTCTAACACATTGTTCAATTTATGGAAGAAAATAAATACTGAATAAATTGTTATTATGCATAATATATAGGATATTAGTTTGGCAAATGTAAAAAAAAAAGATAAAAAAGAGACAAAGTAATTTCATTTCATAGTTTACCCATCCGAGAATGTTGCTTTTTATCAAAACATTATGCTGGACCAAAAAACGATCATAATATTTCATGATTGCATTCAGTGTTAATGACCACCTATTCGTGTGATAAAGTTAAATACCTGATTGACAACCCCTTTATCCTCCTAAAAAATATTGATTGGCATTTAAATATATTATGTTATTATTGTATTTTAGTACAAATAGGTAACGACCTATTGACCTTGATATCCTCCCAGCTGATGACTATATTACTTATCATTTCCTAATAGTAACAAAATGTATATCTTGAAGTCTTTCATAAAATAATATAATGCAATATTAATTTCAAGGTTTGGGCCAATTAAACTAATTTAACCCTGCCACTGTTTATTGAAGCCAGGAAAGTGAGCAGTCATGTAATTGTACTTTAGGGGTATCTCTGCTCAGTTCCTACACTGACAGTGACAGACAGTGTTATGTTTTTTTATTTTCATTTTATTACTTTATCATATGTTAATAAGGTCGTCGCAGTCATGATCGTGTGGTAGTTGGATTTACAACTACCTGTCGAATCAGTTGTGAGTTCGAATCTCGTTCATGACTAGGTGTACTCAATATAACATAATGTGACAAAGTTTGTCAGTGACTTGCAACAGGACGTCAGTGACTTGCAACAGGACGTCAGTGGTTTTCTCCGGGTACTCCCAGTTTCCTCCACCAGTAAAACTGACCACAACGATATAACTGAATATTGTTGAAAGTTACGTTAAACACCATGACCCTAACCCTTTAATTAAGAATTTTTGAATACAATGTGAACTGCTATTGTAAATAAATGTTAGAGAAGGAGCACACAAAAAATGGACAAAGAAAGGATTTGTTTCACTCTCTTTGCATGGAACTACTGTCAGAGTGTATCTGATTATCATAATTGCTTCTGGACAAATTTACAACCTAGGTACTGAAATATTTGTAATTTGCCTGTTTCTATAACCTAGCAAAATTTCTATACATCAGAGTTTGAGTTATCCCCCTTTGACTACAAGATGCAATTTGGTATTGTAATAGGCAACAGGATATAATTTATTTTCCATTTAGACAAGCCTGCCTCCAGAAAAAAAGGAAGAAAATATGAAAAATTCCTTAAGCAATATAAAACACATCTAGGCATAATACCCATGTATCCCACTTTGACTGCTTTACTTTATAATTAGAAATGTTACCCTACATGACAATAATTAAGTCATCAATCATGTGACATTTTATAAAATAGTGGTTTACTTGTCAGTAACACGTAATCAAGGACATGTCTGTATATTAAGGAGTTTCTGATGAAAACAGCAAAGTCAGATGCTGGAGTCAAATATCCAACTTGTCAACCTAAGGCTCAGAGGACTGAACCTGCTTAGCTCATGTGTTGTGAGCACTAAATTAGATGTTTACATTGTATTCTCTTTAACCACCAGCTGGATAAAGCACCACTAAATAATAATTTATTTAATCATGTTTTTTGGGTACCAGATTTTTAAAGAATATTTTGTTTATGCATAATTTACATAATATGGTAAAGGTACAACTTTTTCTAAAATAAATTTGTAATATAAGGTTGGTTTGGTTGGTTTATGGTGCTTAACGCCACTTCCAATAATATTTCAACTATATTGTGGCAGTCAGTTTTATTGGTGGAGGAAACCGGAGTACCCGGAGAAAACCACAAATCTGTCGCAAGTCACTTTATCACATAATGATATATTGGGTACACCTTGCCTGAGCGCAATTTGAACTCACAATGTTAGTGGTGATAGGCACTGATTGCATAGGTAGTTGTAAATCCAACTACCATACGATCATGACCACGATGGTCCACTAAAAAATATAGCGCTACTAGGTACTTTAAAAAAAAAAAGGTCTGAGAGTCTTTCAGCATATTTACCATAGTTGGAATTCAGAAATTTATAAATCTAATTTTTCCACGGAACAGTCATTGTTCTTCAGGTGTCAGAAATATATGATTGCAAATTAAGGTACTTTTTCAAAAATTAATAAGTCTGAGGGTCTTTCAGGACATTTACAAAAAGAGGAATAAAAACTTTCCCATACCAGAACACATTCAAAATATTCATATTTGCAGCTTTCATGCAATATAATGTTGATAAAAATCATATTTAGTCAAATTTAAAATTGCATTAATAAAGGTTAATCCTCAAAATCACTGTTTTTCCAAAAACTCATATGTTCAACATCTTCCATCTCAGAACTCTTCCAAATTTTTTTTAGGGGTCATAACTAATTCATTTTTACTCAAGTTATCATGTAAATTCTCAAAATCATTGATTTTTTCTTACACCCCCCCCCCCCAATAAGTCAAGTCATTTCAACATCAAATATAGGGTAAGCAATACTTTCACCCTAAAAATTGTATGTACAGACTATCCCTTTGTAATCTTCATTACTATTTCCATCCTGATCACATCTGAAATAGGTGACATATATGTATGTCACATGTCACCTATTTTGATGAAGATAAGAGTAAATAAACAATGAAAAGATGTGGGCTATGATAATGATATACCAGATATAATCAAAAACTTAGTATTTGGTGAAAAGATTTAAATAAATCATAAATTATTAATATTTTTGTATAGGCACTTCCAATATCACTTTGGAAACCCACTTTCGACATGCAGTACAGTATTATTTTTGTTACTGGATAAAAAACATCATCTTGTTTTGTAAATGTCCATTGCAGATATGATACAACATTGATGTTATTATTAGACACAACATGTTGCACTAACAAAGGCATGCAACAAAGGCAGCATATGTACATATTTTAATATTTCATTAAAATTGAAGATTTTTTTTTTTTATATCGATTAGAAACATGTGTGGCATAGATACCATGATTCATTTAACAAGATAGGGATCGCAATGTAAACAAAAATGTGGTTCAAGTGTAAATTTTGCCACATGTATTGTCTGTTGAATTTAATGAGGTGTAAAATATCTGCATCATTACTAACCCAAATTTTGTGTCATATCTGATAATTATCACATTACTACCTTTTAAATGCTTTATGTCAAAAAATAGTATGGCTCTGAATCACTTATTTTTATTATTAAATTACAGGAACATTAGTATAAACTGATTTTTAAAAGGCACCATTCTGAGTCATATCTATTAATTTTAAATTTTAACCTTCTGAAGTCGAATAATTAATCTATATATGTAAAGAATACACAATTGATACCTCCCTTGAAGTTGTAGAATAAGGTGTTTGTAATAGTAATCATCTGTATGGAGAAATACAATGAAAGCACGTTTACAAAAACATTTTCTCCACAGAGTACCGAGTTAAACTATGTCTTGCAATAGCAGCCATCTTATATTTTCTGATTGACACAAACATTTTCCCCATCGAGTACTAAGTTAAACTTTGTCTTCCAATGGTAGCCATCTTGGATTTTCTGTTTGACACAAACACTTCTCCCATAGAGTACTATAGTTAAACCTTGTCTTCCAGTGGTGGCCATCTTGGAATTTCTGATTGACACAAACATTTTCCCCATAGTGTACTGAGTACTATGTCTTCCAATGGTGGCTATCTTGGATTTTCTGTTTGACACAAACAATTTCCCCATAGAGTACTGAGTTAAACTATGTCTTCCAATGGTGGCTATCTGATTTTTTGATTGAGACAAACATTTTCCCCATAGAGTACCGAGTTAAACTGTCTTGAAATGGTGGCCATCTTGGATTTTCTGATTGATACAATAAATAAAAATTTTACAAAGAAACATTCAATATTCATTAATGTACATTTGTGGGCTAATCAGTTCAGTTGTACTTTTTAAGGAAACCACAATATTATAGACATTTGATAAATTAGTTAACAGTGAAAATATTTCCTGTTTGTATGAAGTGGTTCAAGATCACCAATAAACTGAAAGTAATGTCCTGACACTTCAAGGTTTCAAAGTTCCTTCCATTTTGTGAAAATGCAAATTTTTTCTTTGAAGTAAAATCATGTTTTATCTTTATAGCAATATGCCATATTATGTAGATTAAATCTTAGATGTTTTTAGGTATAAAATTTGACACTTTTTTTTTAATGTTTTTAATTTATAGGAGAGGCTTTTGAGTTAATTAATCCAATGTAAAGGTCTAAAATTTTGTTAATCCAAAATATTTCAAATGTTGCAATAATAGTGTTTAATAAAAACATAGATATTACAGTTAGTGTGCAGGACTAGTTTCTTGAATAACCTTCAACAGGTATGCTCAAAGCATTTTTAAGCATGCAAACACACTCGTTTTACTCTCAGACTCCTTCCATCATTTTCTATCTCAAAGACAACAAAATGTTCAGATGAAACTGTCATAAAACATGTCAAATCAAAATTAAAAATCAAAAACAATATATCAAAATCCATCAAGAATATAACTGATCGCTCACTTGATGTTAAACAACAATCAATCAATCCATCAATGACCTTGAAAATAAATAGGATCATCATAGGTCATAACTACTGTATGTAGCTACACAAAATAAACCCAACAGATATCCTGAATTCCAAATAATTATGATGTTAAACAATGACAACTCCATCAATGACCTTGAAAATAAATAGGATCAGGAGATCATAACTACTGTATGTAGCTACACAAAATAAACCCAACAGATATCAAACCTGAATTCCAAATAATTACCTGAAATCAATTATTTAAATGTTGATCAATCAAAAATATCAAATTATCTAGGAAGATGTTACAGATAATAAGTTTCATAATACTTCAAAAATGTACATGCAAGAAATTACAGGTAATTATAGGTAATGTGAAACAAACAAGGTATAACAAATTACAAGCTAGTTTTACCAGGTAATGATGATGAGAAGCTACATTTTGAGACAAGTTAAGAATATGATACATTTTTTTTTTAAAGAAATTGATTACTGCATATTTCGCTAATTTCATGGAATAATTTAAACTTTTTTCAGGTTGTGTAATACAGAAGCAGGGGTTAGGGTTAGGGTTAGGGTTATGGTGTTTAATGCCACTTTCAACAATATTTCAGCTATATCCTGGCGGTCAGTTTTCTTGGTGGAGGAAACTGAAGTACCCAGAGAAAAACCATCGACTTGCCGCAAGTCAACAATCGAAGCAGAAAAAGTTATGTAAATTAAAGGGCTAAATGTTTTCACTTATTTTTTATTTATTTATTCAGAAAGAAGCATGTCTACTGGTTAATTAATACTTTTAAAAAATTCCATGTCAATTACATCCCTGTTATCAGATCATGCAGAGCAGCCAAATTTTATAATCTTTTACAAAAATCTGCAAGCAAAAAATTCTTGCAAATTTCACCTCCTCCCAATTAAAATATTGGATACCTAAGGTGGTCAAAGTGAGGTCATGACCCTTTGAACTACAACTACAGACAAAATAAGCAGGTAACAACCTTTTGAACAGATGTGAAATGGACATGAAATTAATACAACTGATGTTTCAACCTCAAAATCTTTCTGGTCAAAGCATTGCTGATATCAAAGACAAATTAACCATGACTGCCATATTGATTTTGAGGGACTTAATGATCAATGGACTGGATGAAAAGAGCCCTCCTTTTCCCATCAGCTGTCTAATGTTGATTTGAAGAGAGGAGTGACAGTTGTAAACTAGAATGTTTGAAAACTGCTGATTATTATATTATTGAAATGTTTAAAAGCTATAAATCATCCAGACAGTGGTCAAGTGATCAGTGGAGGTCACATTAAGTACTACTAGAGCTATTATGTAACTTTCCAGCTTATTTTAATTTTCAGGAAATGTATTTTCAAATTGAAATATATTGCTGATTCAGCTTTTTTCTTCTTCAATTTTTCAGTTCTTTCATGAATCAAGGGGGAAGACTTGAAATTGGGTAACCCATAACCTTTAACCACTCTTTGCTCTTACACCTTACCCGAGACCTTAATACTGCATCCATGGTGGAAAATACCAATTTCATAGTCTTTGGCTTGACCCGACCTGGGCCCGAACCGACGCCCTATCACACTTGAGACAAGCAGGCTAACTATTACACCACTAACTATTACACCACCGTTGCAGTTTTTTATAATATGATCAGTAACCATAATAAGAAACTAATTCAAAAGTTATTTGTATCAATCTTGAACTGCTGGAATGCATAGCACCATCAGTTTGACCAATCACATTCCTTTCCAGGGGTTATCACTATCCTATTGTAGACCAACTTTATATTCGATATCTGCGTTTTTATTTTGATTGTGTCTTATATCACAACTACCTATAAGAATGTCCACAAACAACCTTTTTAACAATTCACAATTTACAATTAATCAGTTTTAATGGAAACAGGGAAGGAATAAAAGTCTGTAACATGATAAGTTTTACAATACATGTAAGGTAGATTTGATAATAAAGATGATCATTTGTCCACAAAAGTCAGGGGGTTGTCATGATCCTGATCATATGGTAGATACAAATCCAACTACCTATGCAATCAGTGCCCATCACCACTAAATATGCGAGTTCGAACCCTGTTCATGGCGAGGTGTACTCAATGCAACATTATGTGATCAAGTTTGTCAGTGACTTGCGACAGGTCGGTGGTTTTCTCCGGGTACTCCAGCTTTCTTTACCAATAAAACTGACCGCCATGATATATCTGAAATATTGTTGTAAGTGGCTTTAAACAACATAAACCTAGCCGTAAACCTAACATCTACAAAAGTCAACAAGCTAATAGGATAACTTTGTCACAACATACCTACTTAATAAGTATACAATGCAAACTGGAAGGAGATTATTGGGATTTCCTATTAGATCAAAGAGAATGATATATATACATGCATAGATAAATAAAATGCCAATATATACAGTATAATAACACTATACTTAACCTGGGATAGAACTGAGATAGTGTTGAATACATCACGTTGAATCTATATACTTTATTTTCGAGATAAAAGTTCAATGATATTTCAATGTTTGTCTTTTTTTTTTGGTGTTGAGAAAAAGAAGTGAACTTTCTTACAAGTGACAACAAGCTTAAAATTGTTTAAATATAGAGGATTGGCAAATTATATATACTACTTTAGTGATAAAGTAATAAACTCATAACATTCCCTGGCGTGTCAAAGTTTGTTTGTGGCGGGAGATTCCTGCAAAGTTGAGATTTCCATGGGTGTACTAAAGATAAATCCATACCAATGGAAAATATACATATTTCAAATTCAAAAGAATGCATTATGCCACCTATGCCCAAGGCAGGAGAACCTTAGTTTTAATAATGACTGCATTATTTAGGTTATTTCGTATATAATGAAAAATCGGTTATATTGAACAAAATACGGATCACCATCAACCTCCTTGAGTATGTATCAAGTCTGGTTATATGGAAGTTTGGCTATAATGAAGAATTTGCATGTCCCCTTAAAATTTCATTATAATTAGATTAGGTTGGTTTATGGTGATTAATGCCACTTTCAACAATATTTCAATTAAATCGTGGTGGTCGGTTTTACTGGTGGAGGAAACCCGAGTACCAGGAGAAAACCACCGACCTGTCACAAGTTAATGACACACTTTATTACATAATGTTTAATAGAGTACACTTCTCTATGAACGGGGGTCGAACTCACAACTTTAGTGGTGATAGGCATTGATTGCATATGTAGTTGTAAATCCAACTACCATACAATCACTACCACGACAGCCCTTTATAAGTAGACTAGACTGTAGTGAATTTTTTAGGTGGAGTTACCCAAAGATGACCATCAACCTGCCCTCAAGTATCACTGACAAACTCATCACACTCCCCCTCCATCATATATGTTCTATGGATTTTCCGACTTTGACTTTTTTCCTTTATGAAAAAGTTGTATTCTATTTCAATGCATTAATTAGCATAATGATAATAGCAACAGCGCTATTTACAAATAATAACAGCTTGATAATGGTTCAAAGCTGTTACGTAAGTCTATAAATATACAATAAAGATAACATCTTAACAGCTTTAGAAAAAATATTGAATCTAGTTGCCCAAGTAATCAGACTGAAATTGTTCAATAAATACACAATAAACCAGGAAGGTACACTCCTCTTATATAACGAAGACTTATATTATCAAATTTATGTGTTTTACAGAAAGAAAAGACTTTAATTGAAAGTCCGGGGGAAATATATAAATTTTGTGGGTAATTATGTTAAAATAATAAAATAAGTCACTCAAACAAGTTCAGTTGTAATAACAATGATATCAAAAACATTAAAAAAAAAAATCATTCACACTCTAAAACTTCATAAATTTCTATTGCTGTTTTAGAAAATATCTAATTCAGATTTATGGCAAAAACATTTTAAAATTTGTCTTTAATCTAATATTCTAGTATATTTTCCCTTAAAAATAAACCATCATAAATATGATAAAATAGATAAAAAGTCTTTTGAAATAACTTTAGAAAGGATTTTAATAAAATTTAATTTTCTAAGCTTGATAGGTGCACTTAAGATAGTTTCTGAATAAAATACTTAATCTATTTTCAACAATTTACAAAATAATCTTTTCTTCATAAGGCATTTAATCAAGTGTACTTATCCATCCTGTTAGAAATGTACCTATAAAAGGATGTACAGTCATGATAGGATTATATGTTCTATCACGACTTTGGACCGTCCCCACACCAAACATGTAAATATGTATACTCTGTAAGTAAAAACATCAGCTTATGTCCTAATCTATTGCCTGGAGCAACCATCAAATTGACGCTATGATATCTCCCTAAATATAAACTGTATCAATGGAAAGTTTACCAATGCTATCTCTAACAGAACATCTGACTATTAAACCCCTCCGCAGTTGTCAAGTTTGAATGACCATAGTGGGATGCAATTGTTTATATGAAATGATAACACCGCTCATCCTTTTATTGACTTATCGGCAGCCACACCGAAAAGATTTGAACTAAATTTAATATACCTATATTCGTCCTTTCATTGAAATCAGTAGGGTACCTCGACTGTTTAGTGTATTCACCTTAGAGGTGTGTTAATACATAATCTATATACAATTCATGTATCTAGCAGTTTTTGACCATTATACTCAAGTAAGAACTTATCAAATTAATTATGGATATATAAATCTTTTGATGTGGCCCAAGCCAAAGTGTAACAAAGCACTGATATAAAACCCACATCAAAAGGAGAATGATCAATCTGTAATATACTTATATAAATATGTATAAAGTAGGGGATTCAGTTCAGTACTCGAGTGTACTCCATGGTACCCAAGCTCATTCCTTTCATGCCAAAAAAAAACTTACAAGCTATATAGTATGGAGGTAAACCGCTCATAGCTACTAGCTGTCGGCAATCCTCATTAAATAAATAGAGAATTAAATTATTATAGTAATAATGCACACAACACATAGAGAATATTCTTATTCTGGATGTTGTAGATTTTTTTTTTTTAATAGAACTTGAAAGCCATATAACACTTCAAAATAATAGTAGCTTAATAATTATCTGAACTTTCTTAAACTTAAGATTCTAATTCTTAGGTGAATGAAATACATCTCTGATATTAAAATGATTAAACAGAGAATTGACACAAGATCATAATAAATTCATGTTTTGCATAATTCGGAGAGACAGACAGACAGACAGAAAACAAATCACATTCAATATCATGTACCTGTAGCAAATTGGATCACCTGTTATTTAAATTGAACCTTTGTTCCTTTTTGTCTATTAATTTAGCACTACATGTATACTGCATCTTTCCTAGCCAAGGGATAAATTAGCTCCTCCTGGGGAGAGGAGAGGATGTGGATTGATTCCCCAGCAGTTATGATTAGCCCCTCCTGGGGAGAGGAGAGGATGTGGATTGTAACCCTTATGGCTAATGCAGATGCACCATATTGTTGCAATTCTGAAATCTAAAACAAATTATTTGCCAAATTTTTGTAAATTTATTTTTTCCCCCTTATGTCATTAAAATTACTGACTGATTATGACAATTTAGAAAATATTTCATTTCCTTTTCCAAACACATAAAATATGAATCAAAAACTGCCTCCTGCATGTTTAAAGTACACCTTTTAATTTGGTCTACGCCCTGTATAGACTGAGGGTATAAATTAATGACATGATGTTAGCTCAGATGTACAAAACTATGTGACACCCAAACTATAAAACCATTTTAGCATGATAGTTTGTTAAATCAAGCTGAAAAGTTAAGTATCATGTACACGGGGCTATGAAAATAAAACATAATTACACAATTGTTCTAATAAACTACATTGGTCCCCTATAAAGCTACACTATACTAAAATTGTTAAATAAATATTAGACCACATTTCTGCATTTAAGGAAAAACAAGATTTTTATCAGTGTTTTAAATCAGCCCTGATCTGGGTACGAAATTTACTAAATACCTGCGACAGAAATAATAATTATTGTTATCATGTAAGTTTTTTTAATTCAATATCTGTCATAATATACTTCATAATAAATTTGATACGATTTTTAAATTAATGGATGCTGGTAAAAAGGTTATCCGTAATTAGATTTACATCATATTTGATATGAGTAATTTTTACATGCACAATTTTACCCCAAAAGAGTTGAATGCATATAACGCAATACAATACAAATATCATATACCATGAAATATATGTTACAGTAGAAAAGACAACAACAAATAAACATCAATAATTCACCAAATTAATCTTTGAATTTATGTTGGAACCCCTCCCACTTCCAGTTTCCCACCACAGGTCATACAACACAGCTTCTTCTCTGCCTCCCTGCCAACACTTGATGTGTTTTACACCATATACACACCAAGGTTGGATACACCAGGTAATCCCGGATACAGTGGCCGAGTAGAATATAAAGCAGTG
>MJUT01062840.1:74835-96738 GCA_002080005.1 Gigantidas platifrons
CCCCCTTATGTCATTAAAATTACTGACTGATTATGACAATTTAGAAAATATTTCATTTCCTTTTCCAAACACATAAAATATGAATCAAAAACTGCCTCCTGCATGTTTAAAGTACACCTTTTAATTTGGTCTACGCCCTGTATAGACTGAGGGTATAAATTAATGACATGATGTTAGCTCAGATGTACAAAACTATGTGACACCCAAACTATAAAACCATTTTAGCATGATAGTTTGTTAAATCAAGCTGAAAAGTTAAGTATCATGTACACGGGGCTATGAAAATAAAACATAATTACACAATTGTTCTAATAAACTACATTGGTCCCCTATAAAGCTACACTATACTAAAATTGTTAAATAAATATTAGACCACATTTCTGCATTTAAGGAAAAACAAGATTTTTATCAGTGTTTTAAATCAGCCCTGATCTGGGTACGAAATTTACTAAATACCTGCGACAGAAATAATAATTATTGTTATCATGTAAGTTTTTTTAATTCAATATCTGTCATAATATACTTCATAATAAATTTGATACGATTTTTAAATTAATGGATGCTGGTAAAAAGGTTATCCGTAATTAGATTTACATCATATTTGATATGAGTAATTTTTACATGCACAATTTTACCCCAAAAGAGTTGAATGCATATAACGCAATACAATACAAATATCATATACCATGAAATATATGTTACAGTAGAAAAGACAACAACAAATAAACATCAATAATTCACCAAATTAATCTTTGAATTTATGTTGGAACCCCTCCCACTTCCAGTTTCCCACCACAGGTCATACAACACAGCTTCTTCTCTGCCTCCCTGCCAACACTTGATGTGTTTTACACCATATACACACCAAGGTTGGATACACCAGGTAATCCCGGATACAGTGGCCGAGTAGAATATAAAGCAGTGCAGAGTAAAACAACATAAGTATAAAAGATACAAAGTCAGGTTTGGGCAAACTAACCACAGTTTATTTCAAAGCATGATTTAAATTTGAAATAATGCAAGAATAAGCATGAAAACACAAGTTTTCCAATTAATGAATAAAAGATAAACTGTGGTTCTCCACCAATATAATACAAATGAACACGAGCAATAGTTTTTATGCTGAGATCGGGTCGGCTTTCCGCAGTGATCAAGAAATTTTACGCAAATGGGACAAAGAAATGCACACGCCTTTTGAATGACATGACATGAGTAAAATTCCAATAAGGATCAAGAATATTTTTTAACAAATGTGATGACGAACTGCACAAGTTTTTCAAATGACATGATATGAGTGAAAACCCAATAAGTAGCAGTATTTGTACTTGAATAACACAGAAAAAGAAACCGGAATAAAATGTACATGAAAACAACAAAATTAATTCAGCTGACGAACATTAGATGTCACATGGCAAATAAAGTTCAAATTAGGTCATGGTGACCCATGAATGCAATATTTAAATTTCCTTCACAGTACTGGGGTAGATGGAAAAAAACACACTCCATTAATGAGAAAATAATGATTATTTTAATACCATAGCTCCTGAAATGATAATGACATATTGCAGATGCATTTAACTTTTGCATGTTGTACTTTTTACCTACGGCTACCACACAAGATTTTATACTTTATTATTATATAATTCGGATTAGATAATAGAAGAAAAGGTCATATAGCTGGAAAAAAAGTGGGCTATGTGTACTTTTCATTAATAACAACATATTAGGTTTAGATTTTATTGTGTTTAATGCCACTTTCAACAATTTTTCAGTTATATTGTAGTTGTCAGTTTTATTGGTGGAGAAAACCCGGAATGCCCGGAAAAAAGCACCGACCTGTCGCAAGTCACAGACAAACTTAATCACATAATGTTGTATCGGGTACACTTCGCCATGAACAGGGTTCAAACTCACAACTTTAGTGGTGATAGGCACTGATTGCACAGGTAGTTATAAATCCAACTACCATACGATAACGATCACGACAGCCCCTGAAATATTGTTGAAAGTGGTATTGAAAACCCAGGAAAAAAAATCCCTAACCCAGTTAAGAGGTCATTTACTGTTACTGAGTAACTCTCAGTTATCATTCTCTTTCAAGAATATAACACTGGAACTTGTCAAAACTTGAAACTTCTTTAATTCCTAGTAATATCTGAACATTTCTAACCATTTCATCCAGCAATACTCAAAGGAAATGTTTTCATTAAACAACATGGACAAGTTTTGAATTACTCCATTCAGCAATACACCATAAAAACTGACAGACGGAGACAGACGATCAATAAGATATAATACCCCACGCTACCACCTAGTGACTACTAAGGTGGCGTAATGGAATATAAAAACTGGTAAAAGTGATAAATATTCAATTATTTTTATATATTTTTTGTTACTTGATGATAATCATGAATGCTTAAATAATTATTTTTTTCTTCTTCCAGATGTTCCAGTACAAACGAAGCTTAATTAACTGAAAAATCAGTATGATTTATATATACATGACATGCAATCTAAAATGTGGTAATTACAGGTGCACTATTGCATGATTGCACATATGCACCTTAACCTTAAATCACCAAAATAATGTATCTATCTTGTTTATCTTCTACTCATAAGTCATGTCAAAAAAAGACAGCAAATTTTTAATAAAGGGTGTCAAAACAAAAAAGTGGGCATTAAAATGATTATCATATGAAGAGTTGAGGACAGTTCACCTCATATCAACCAAACCATGTTATACTTCCTGATAGTCTTGTTTTACTTATTTTTTTTTTTAAATGAAAGACCACATTTGTTATTAAAAACATTATAAACAAAGGGCTCCTAGGAGTCTGTATCTGATATACAAGCAATTGCAATGTCGCAGATTCAAAGAAACCAAGTTTCAGATTTTCATCAATAGTGGTAAATTTGTTAATGCAACTTACAATGAGAACACACACCTTAAACACTCATAATAATAGTCAAAAAGGATACTTTTTAAAAATATTTTGCTTGATGGTTCTATCTGTCAACTTCTGGTTTGGTAATATTAATTGCCTTCTTGGCTTTTTATTCATTGTGAAAATAAAAACTTTGTACCAAACCACTGAAATACATTATGTGCAGGGGAAAGTCAAACGAGGCTTATCATAAATATAGTGTTACGGTTAGGGTTATGGTGTTTAACACCATTTTCAACAATATTTCAGTTATATCGTGGGTGTCAGTTTTAACAGTGGAGGAAACCCAAGTATCTGGAGAAAGCCACCGACCTCATAAAAAAACAATTTTCTGGTGATGTTTTCAACATTTTACGATTTAACTATCCCAAACATGCTAATTTATACCAATATAGTATTATAAGATCTGTCCAATTGAAACACAAATTGATAATGTAACAGGTAAAAAAATTGGTGATTTATTTTTCTTTTTTTAACCAACATTCTTCCTTTTTGAAGTTTAATCAATTAATATTAAAACATATCTACATTCCATTAAACAAAATAGCAAAAACAATACAAACTGAAACAAACGAAATGTAGTGCAACGGCCTAATTATAGCCTTCAAAATAAAGTACAACAAAGTTCTGAAGGTTACACTCAGCCTTTTATAACTATTACTCATCAATTAGTCAAAACTGGCACTATTTTCTCAAGTGTTTCTAAACATACTCTAATATTTCTGTGTCTCCAGCTAGAGAGAGAAGCTGAATCATCTCAAAATTAATCACTGAAGGTACCGAATCTGCAGGGGGTAATACATACATATCAACAAATATATATACAAGATTTTCATGGGAAATTGCTCTCAGAAAATCAAGGCTTGGAAATATTGTAGTAGAACACCTGTACGTTTTCTTTTTTCTAATACTCTCTCTTAACTGCTGACATGTGTTGTAATGCTTAAAAGAGTTTTGTGAAGATAATCAAATCTAAATTGATGAGGAACAATGATTCCACTTCATATAACTGTGTAAATTATATGATTCATAAACTGATATAGCTAACAAATGCTTGGAGAAGTAGTACATAAGACCCTACAGATAATGTTAATAATATATTGATAGACACATAAAAACTAAACTATTACAATAATTTTCTCTTAAAAATAAAGAAATTCTTTTATTCTAAAAAAAAAAAAAAAAATGTAGGTCTTCTTTATTGTACTGAGGTTAGTATTCCATAAATACAAAATACTTGACATTTAATTGTATTAGAGTTATTTCCCTTGATCCATAAATTCAATTACACAAATAATAAGTTTTACCCAGTGGATTTTTTTTTTTTTTTACTATATCACTTAATTTTCTCTAGCTTTTTCTATATTAAACTGAAACATTAAAAACAAGTTTTCTGCTTAGGAGATGGATAAATCTTCTCAAAAGAAACTCTTCACCTATTGACACCTAATCACAGACAAAAATCAAATTCAACAGATTTAAAAAAAAATTAAAATGGTTTGTTTGGTTTGGCTTTGTTTATGGCGTTTAACGCCACTTTCAACAATATTTCAGTTGTATCATGGCGGTCAGTTTTATTGGATAGGAAACCGGAGTACCCGGAGAAAACCAATGACCTGTCACAAGCCACTGACAAACTTTATCACATAATAGTTTTAACTATGTTTAATAGCAATACATTATTACAACATCCAATGATTGTTGATTTGGCTGTTCTAACCAAACAAAATCTGTGTCTATCTAACTCAAACCCCCAACAATCTAGTCTAACAGATCCTTTCTCCAATTATGTTATAAAAACATTAGACATCCAACGATTATTGGCAGACAGAGGTTTGTTACAGACCTGTGTTAGTCAAGTGGGACAATATTTCACAGTCATAGAACATTTTTCTCATTCTGGGACAGAAAATCAATTTGCGATTGTTTGTTGTGTCTGCACATCATTTCATTATTGCGCAAATTCATCAAGAGGAAAATTTAATGAAGTGTACTATCGGGCTTTTCATTCATTGTATGGAAAGTCAGCATGGCAGAGATAAAATGCATCATGCAGCATTATTCTAATGGTTTTATATGATGTACAAAAAAATATTAATAAAAGATATTGGTATTATAGTTACATCCTAGTGTTTTGTATTACAGCATTGGTGTCCTTTGTGCTATTAATCTCATATCATATTTTGAAATTTTTTACTAACTTAACTTTTGGTAAGGGGAAGAATCCACAAAAAAATATATATTGTAATATTCCATCAGATTCCTTCCTAATAGGGGCATCCTTTCATATAGCTGTCATATTGAACAGACAAATAATTTTTTTTTAAAGATGCCCCTTTCCTCTATACTCAAAGCATCCTTTTTACCTACATGTATCACATTTAAGAGAAAAGCAATCTTAAAAGGTGCTGCTTTCTTTCTCAAAGCATCCTTATTAGCTATCATATCTAACAGAAAAAATGATCTGAAAAGATACCCTATCTTTTTCAAGACAGGTTTCATTTGTTTTTATTCATCTTTCATTAGTTATAGATATTTTAATAACATGAGATCAAATCTAGACTAATAAATTATGGTAAATGATTTACAGATTATAAAATTAAGATTAATTGAATAATTATAAGTCAATTTAAAAAAGTAAAACAGGGCCCAACATTCAAATATATTTAAAACAAATATTCTGATGCATGTTTAAAATTAAAAAAACCATCAAATTTATTCCCCCCCCCCCCCCTCCCAAAATGTTAATGAAGTTGGGGGTCGGCATATTTAATGATTTAAATTATTTTTCTAACAGGTTATAATGGGTGGTCTATCTGACTGAATCTACCCATGCTTGTTTGCTCTTTCACAAGAAATCTGCTGACAGTGCAAAACTCACTGACTCCCAGGTGTAATAATAATTTAAAAGGACTAAGATGTTTAATCTCTTGACATCAAATTTAGCCAATACACCTGTAATATGAATCACACAAAAAATTGAGAATTTAAATGGGGGTCTGTCATACATCAAGGTGATCAGAGACCAGTGGTGTTTATGTATATTATAAAGCATGAGTCAGAAAGACCCCCAATTCTTAATCCAAATTTAAACAATGTTTTGTGTTGCTTTAATATATATACATCTTTTGTTGATATTTAAATGATTTTAAAATGTGTCATGTTGCTGGAATCTTTAATAAATTGCTTTCAGTTCATATTATAGTATCTTACAGCTTTATTCAAATTTATCTGGGCTTTCATAAAAGTATTTCTCTGGTAAACATTACTTAGTAATCTAAACAAATATTTGAAACATTAAAATTTCACTGGAATGAGTGATCAATTGTCATATATTTTCTCATATAAACATAATACTGATACCAATTTTATTTTACTTTGTTACTTTATAAAAATGTATTTGTGTTCATTTGAAGAAACAAAATCTGTAATCTGACTTTTAGTATGCATTGATCTTTTTATATTCATTGTGCACAATAAAATATATGCTCCAGACCTATATATATTTCTATATATAGTAAGTAGTGCAGTTAGGTCTGTCTGGTCGACCCAAATTTAGCTAACCCAATTCTTGACTTTTATTCTTTTATTCAATTGTTTGTAATAGAAATAAAGGCATGCCAGCCAAAAAAGTCATGTATTAAAAATGAAAAAATGTTAAGTTTATAACAAGGATATGTTAATAATATTAAATACCAACCTCAAAATGAGAATTTAAACACCAAAAAGAAAAAAAGAGTGGACAAAATATGAACTTGGAAAGATACTTGTAAGACATCAAAGGTGCATATCTAAAGAGCTGGAAAACCAGGGGGTCAATATAATTACTGTATTTTATTTTCTCCCCTCAAAGGTAGAGGTATTTCCCTGGGTGGACTGAAAACAAGGGGGTATAATTATTTTATTCTATTTTCACAAAGGTTTCTTGAGTTGTGAAGACAACATCTTGATCAAAGGTGGGGGTATATCCTGGAGTTGTGAAGACAAGAGGGGGTATTGATATCTCGGTCAATGGTAGGGGGTGTTTCCCCGAGAGCTGTGAAAACAAGCTTAGTCTACATAGAGTTTGTTGTACAGTCAATCAATGCAGGTCAAGATGACAATAAAAATTGTACAGGAAATTCTTTAAATATATTGAAATTGTACACCAAAAAATAGTCTGAATGTAATAGTTTCAATTTTTCATAATTAACACTTTTGGTATAGTTTTAATCAACTCCAATGAATAGAGCATTAGCACATTGTTTAGTTGATTCTAAAATTAAATGTACACGTTTTTATAGAAGTTATTTCCCTTTAATGTGAACAAAAGGGTCCCTTTCGTGTAAAGTTCAATGAAAATGAAATATATTTTTGTAATAATCTGCACAAAATTTTAATATTTTAACTTCTCGTGAATTTTCTATAAAATCATTCTCTGTCAGATATCACCACAATATAACTGAAATATTGTTGAAAGTGGCGTTAAACACCATGGCAACTCTAACTCCTGATTTTTTTACAATGTTAAAATATCTACAAATTATAAGAAAAATTATATTCCATCTCTATGTCCTTTCCATTGCTCTTGCATGGTACAGGTACAATTTAACCCTGGGTAAATGAAATGCCTCCTATAAAAGCCTTATTAAAAGGTCTAATTTTAGACTCAATTTGGGAATATGCAAATTGTCTTTCCATATCCTGTTGTACATGTTTTTTTTTCAAGGTAACATTTTTAAAATTAATTTATGCTTAGCTAATCAAACGAGATTGAAATAATTTATTAATAAAAAAAACCAACCAATATCAAAATCATCAAAATGACAAATATTTGAACACTAATAAAAATGTCTTTGAAGTCTGAAATTTGGCATCAAGAATGAATTCCCAAAATTGTTTTGCAAAAATTATATCCTTTAAAAAAATTTATCCAACTAAAATTATAATATGCAAAATAATTGTACAATCATAAATTATTATAATCAGTGTAATTAATCTACAAGAGAATGTGAAACTCATTGTTTTTAATTAAAAAGAAGGCTTCAAACAGAACCCAATACACAAGAAAGATTTGAAATGTTAACCTTCTGTTAATCTTGTGATAAGCTTCAGATCAAAGGAGGATTTTTTTACCAGAGATTAAATTCACAAAACTGATGACAATGCAGGGTTTAGTTTTTAAACAACAACTAGGACACCATATCATACAACAGCTTGATATAATTACAAAAAAAATACCAGACCACACATAGAATATTTCACACAAAAAACAAAACATATAATTTTTATTTGATGTAGGTATGATTTATATCTCTAACTAATGGGTGGTTATTTATACAAACATAACTTTTCAAAAAGCCAGGGAAAAAAATAACAGTCATTACCAGGCACTCTCCATTTCCTGTGATATGGGGGTATTAAAGTTTTTAAAGACCAATATAATCTTTTTTTCTATTATAAGATAATCAATGTTTGGGGTTCATCTCTTGATAAACTATGAGCACTTTAAATTGTAGCCAATTTCGGTCACTTTCCGTTTTAAAAAGAACGGATAACCTTTAATCTTACTAGCAAGTAAATATTTTGATTACTGCTAATCTTGAACCTGAATGAGTCAGTTGAGAACCAACAATAAGACATAATTCGGTGATGACCAATACACATTTCTTGTGGTCAGAAAGGTCGGTCATGTCAACTTAACAACCTGTTGAGAATATTACATAGCCTTTGGGAAAGCTTTAAACCCTAATATCATAATATCATGAGATGGCAAAAAATCAACAAATCAGCAATACCTTTGCCAAGGTTGTTTTGGTACACAGTCATGTCATAGAGCAACGTGACCATGTAAAGACAATATATAATAAAGTGAAAACACAAAATAAAATCTGACAAAAAACCAAAGATCTGAATTCTTAAACACTTCATTCAAATGCAAAATTTAACTAGAGGTTTAGTTAACAGGACACCTCAAACTATTGATATGGATACAGTTTCTCTAAATCTTTAAAAAGAAGTGGAAAAACATGGCTTACAAGACCTGTACTTGAATATACATTTGCATTCCATGAAATTTATGTGTACTTTTTCAATTTTTTATAATCTTAATTTGCAATCTTTGGGGTAGGGAAAATCTTTGCAATTTTTGGTGTAGGGATAATTTTACAATCTTTGGGGTAGGGATAATTTTGAAATTTTTGGGGTAGGGATTATTTTGCAATTTTTGGGGTAGGGATAATTTTGCAATCTATGGGGGTAGGGAAAACTTTGACCTATGTAATCAAGCTAGATTTATGGCTATCCCAAAAATATTTAGAAAAAAAACAGACTTTTAACTTTATCAGCTAGTATGTATCTTCAAATTAAGGCTTTTGGAGTTTGTTATTGCATTTTGTAATTAACAGATGCCTCTTTCAGTTTCAGAGGGATTGTACCCCAAGACTGAGGTACTAGGAAATAAAAGTCAGTATAGGTAAGAATACTTTGACCTACGGGTGCATGATATTAATCAAATATTATACAATATACCAGGTGCTATATTTTTTTTTTTACATAATTCCATCTATAAATAAAACATATCAATGACACATATATTAGAAATTTACAAATATTAAAAAACATTAATTTTTCAAAGAAATGATATATTTATTTATCCCTACTGTCTCTGTTTATTATATTTAACACTATATCCATTTATCAAAGAAAACAATCAGCAATCATTCTGGCAATACACCTAATCTACCAAGCATACAAAATTATATCCTAGGAATGAATCAATTTTCTTTCATTTTCCTTGACATATAGGATAAGATAATTATTGTAGTTTTAACCACTGATACTTTGTGACTCACACTAAATACTAAACTGTAATAAATATTTACATATTGTGGAGAATTTGGAAGATTTAAATAATATTTCATTGAGGTATTCCAATCAATATTTATATTTATTTCAAGTAGACTAAAAAATGCAATAACATTAGGCACATAGTGACATCACCCAGTTATAAGATTCTATATCATTTATTTGATATAAACTATCAAAATTTATTTTGATACTTGTCAAGTATGTCTACAGAGCTTTTAAGCCCATATCAAAATTCACCATCTTATAAAACAGAGAGAGAGAGCAATCACAATGTGTACTTTTCTAAATGACCATATACCTACTGTTCTAGGTGAACCGCACTGGCGGTATAATGGTCAGAATGCTTGTCTCGAGTGGAGTAGATCATGGGATCGAGCCCCGTTTGGCTCAAACCAAAGACTATAAAAATGATACGGTAATTGTTGCTTCTCTCCTAAGTTACACAGTATTAAGGAGAAAGAGCAAAGACTGGTTGGCTTGGAATCTAACTAAGCATGATGGTCAAGTAGAATGCAGATATCACCATCATTTCATTGAAATGCAACTTGTTCTTTCTATAATATAGCTGAAGAATTGTTTGAAGATACCAAAGGGGTAATCAGAAGCCGTATATCAAAGGACAGACAACAACATGGCCAAAAGAAAAAGTACAAAAGGACAAACAATGATATACAAAACATACATATAAAACTAAAGATCGAGTAACACGAACCCCACTTAAAATGAGGGTTAAACTCAGGTGCACTGAAAGGGTTAAAATATATGGAACGCTTCACGAATTTGTATGTCATCCTAGCCCAGGGTCCATGCTAATCTTCTCTATATCATTCCAATTCTAGCATAGGTACTGCCGAAGCAAGTAAAAATTGCTCACTTGGTGTTAAACATTCAATCACTCGCTCCCCTACAAGTAGTCATGATTAATTGATGCTGCTTACAATAAGCCTATTTATAAAGACTATTTTTTAGCAATTTCGATATATGTCAGGAGTCTTCTTTGGTTATTTCTCAGTACGTTTGTATTAACAGATGATTTCCCCTAAATTCACTTGCTGAAATCCTCTACGGTAAGTGGTTCAGATACAGTACTTGTTAAACCTGAGCATTAGATACTAGTACAATAAATGTCCTTGTAATTCACTAGTCATTAAATGTAATGAAAGTGTGATCTCAGGGCTCACGGTTTGACCACATGCTTTGAGGTTGTTCCTAATCAGAAATAATTCCTTTTTCATTAAACCTTTAACTTTTAAGTACGCTGGGAAGTTATTTTTTAATCTTTTTTTTTCCATAACCCTTTAACACCTTTGTATACTTAAATAATTAAAATTTGATTAAAATATTAATCTAATATAGATTTGAAGATTTACAATTCAATAACTTTCAATCACTTTATAATTGTTTCAATTTGTATATTTTGTATATTAATCCGAAAAAAGTAAGAGCAGTCCTATTGACCTCCGAGAAGTTAACAGTAAACGTAAGTGGATTATCTGTCCTTAAAAACACTATGCCTGTGGTCTACACTGGTAGTACCAAGTTACTTTTATAACACATATTTATTGCATTTTCCCCCATCACTATGCCAATAAATAAACAAGGCTTATAGAGGTTGTCCTGCTTAGCTTTGACTTATTCAATAAGGTATATTTTGATATCAGAATTAGCATTATAAAGGTCTCCAAACAACGGTGCAATAAAAAAAAATTCTCAAATATTTTCAACAGATAATACATGTACATGAATATCCTAATGTCATACAGATAAACTTTTAATAAAAACATAAATATCTACTTTAGTGCACATCATGTTTCTGCTCAGGGTGAAAAGATTGGAATGCCAAATAATCTAAAAGTATTTTTAGAAAGGGCTTAAAGAGGATAAACAAAATTGGCTAAAGTTATCTATGTCTGAGGGAGATCGATGAATGAATTTTTTAATTTTGGTGTTTAATGCCACTTTCAGCAATATTTCAGCTATATCATGGCGACCAGTTTTGGTGGTGGAAAAAGCCGGAGTACCCGGAGAGAACCACCGACCATGGGCATGCAACTGGTAAACTTTATCACTTGTGACTGCGAGTCAAGTGCACCATTTTTTGTAATTTACAAATCCGGGCATGAACCCATGCTGTATTGGTGATAGGCTCTGAGTGAGATGAATAAGTTTTAATAGTAAGTTTATTTGAAATGCACAATTTTACCCCAAGGGGTTCATGGCATACAATTATACAAAACATATATACAAAGCAGACAAAGGACAATCATTAATTAAGTACAAATTAAAAGAATAACAAGACAGTCTTATACAGACAAATTAAATTTGTAAAATCATACAGTTATAGAGTCCACTTTCCTCAGTATTAAAGACTTTTTAATAAATGGAGCAACAAACCGCAAATGATTCGGCAAAGACATTATCTGTATATATTTTTCATTATTGTTTAGTGCACTTAGAAAATTATTCTGTATATTCATTTCTAATTCTTTTCTAATATCATTATATTTTGGACAATGGAAAAAGTAGTGAATTTCATCTTCAATTACATTCATATTGCACATTTGGCAAAGTCTATCATTTCTTTTTGATCTTTTATAACGACCTCTTTCTATTTCTAAAAAGTGGTCACTAACTCGCATTTTACATAATAATAAATACATGTATATAATATAGTTCTCAAATTTCTCATTTTTTTTCACTAAAAAAGCTGGCTTTCACTACAAAATAGAAATGCTTTAGCATCAATACATAATCCCAATAGATATTAGACATAGAAACAAAAACAATTCAATAAACAAAACAAAACATGACACAGCTACATTGTTGTATTTAGAAACCACAAAACTTTACTTAGTAAATATCTACTGCAAGTGTCAAGCAAGAATATTTTCTGTTTAATACAGTAATTTGACTTTTAAAAACATTAAAGTACCCTGAATTTTTATTTTTATTTTCCAAATATCTTCATCTCAAAATGGAAGCATCATTTTTTTTTGTTGGTAATGGTCATCTTCAGGAAATAAAAAAAAATATGTATACAAATGTATATTGTTCACCAATTCTAATGAGATTTTCAGAACATTAAAAAGTTAATTAAAAGCTAAAAATTGGTCGATATGCAAATGTTTTTTATCCGCCCGCGATAGCGGTGAGGGGATATAGTAATAGCGGCCGTCTGTCCGTCTGTCTGTCTGTCCATCCGTCACACTTTCTTGTTTACACGATAACTTGAGTAAAAATAGATAGATTTGAATAATTTTTTGCATGTGGCTTGTAATTATCATTATCTTGGATGGGTTCTAACATGGAAATATTTGAAGCAAGGGTTTTGGGGGGAAATCTTGGTTTTTGGTTGAAAAATCACCAATTTTGAGAATTGTGTCTTGTTTACGTGATAACTTTAGTAAACATGGATAAATTTGAATAGTTTTTTGTGTGTGGCTTGTAAGTATCATTATCTTGGATGGGTTTTTACATGGAAATATTTGAAGCAAGGGTTTGGGGGAAAATCTTAATTTTTGGTTGAAAAATCAACAATTTTGAGAATTGAGTCTTGTTTACGCGATAACTTGAGTAAACATGGATAGATTTCAATAATTTCTTGCATGTGGCTTGTAATTATCATTATCTTGGATGGGTTCTAACATGGAAATATTTGAAGCAAGGGTTTTGGAGGAAAATCTTAGTTTTTGGTTGAAAAATCACCAATTTTGAGAATTGTGTCTTGTTTATGTGATAACTTTAGTAAACATGGATAGATTTAAATAATCTTTGCATGTGGCTTGTAAGTATGTTATACATTAAGACTGCAAGGCTGCTTTCTATAAATATATAAAACTAAATATTATGCAAGTGCGGGGGGGTTCTTTTATTTTAAAAGAATGTGGAAGAACCACAAAAATTTACTACTTTTACAGAATTCAATTAGTAGGTAAAAGCTTTGCACTTCCCTATCAGATCATAGTATCATACAGGTAAGGGAGTTTTAACCACATATTCCTAAACTGACTTCCTTAACTCAAGGTCAACTAGTTAATATGCAATATAATAAACCAATGAGAAAAAATATATTAGATATTATTGTAATTTATTACAATTACAGAAAAGCAGTACTAACACAAACTGAAATGGGACTAATACAGTATTAGGTATACGGTTACGGTGTTTAACACCACTTTCAACAATATTTCAGATAATTGTACTGTAGTGGTCAGTTTTATTGGTGGAGGAAAACTGAGTACCTGGAGAAAACCACCGACCTGCCACAAGTCACTGACAAACTTTATCACATAATGTTGCATCGAGTACACAGGCTATCACAAGAGTTCCCCATTTCCAGTAAATATATGAAAATAAATGGCACAAGTTCAGATATTAATTGCTTTAGGAAATAGGTTTTATTTAATGATACATTTATTTGCATGAAAAATAGTGCTTATAAGCTGCATTGGGTCTCGAAAAGCTGTATTGGTCCTTAGATTTGGGACTTGACTCAATACAGCTTTCCTTAACCCAACCTAACTACCCTTAGACATAATAAAAAAGTATATATAAAAATTAGTGTACTACATGACATGTTTCTGGAATAACTTTATCAGGTACGCTCATAATCAAAAGTTTGGAAATCCAAATTACTTAAAAGTCTTTGAGAACATGTAAACCAAGGACCTTAGGGGTTGTGAACAGAATTGGCAAAATTGGCTTCGGTCACCTATGCCTGAGGGAGGCGAACCTTAGTTTTATTAATTATCACATTATTTAGGAACCGTAAATGTCATTATTATAGTCCGTTTGACTTCTATAAATCTTCAAAAAAAAATTCTTAAAAATCCAGTTTTTTTCTAAATGTATATTAATATATGATATATACGAACTCTGACAATTAATTTCAAAATTTTTGGTTCATTATTAAAAAAGTTCTCATTAGGTCTCCATGTTAATTATATTGACTAAAGTGTAAAAATCTGGAGGGAGTGAGTACAAATAACAGACTGTACCATGTGACATAGGACAATTAAATATCAAAAGTACATAATAACAATTGACTATCATCTATGGGCAGTTAATGAGTAGCCTTTTGATAATTAAGTTTACACCCCAGGTCTATTGTTAAACCATATGCTTTCTATCTCTGAAACTGCCTTTCTATGAATTACTTTATTGTTATAAGAACAATAGCCTGTGTTCACAGGGTGTGACCACAGGGGTTTCTGGAAACCCTTGTCTTCACACCCTGGGAGCACGGCCTATTGTGCCTACAACAATGAAGTAATTAATTACCACTCAGCTGAAGATAACACGAAAACTGGATATTGAAAACTGAAAAAGAAAACATAAAATCTTGTTAATGAAGTATAGTCTGAAAAAAATCCAAGCAATCGTTAAAAAAAACCTAAATAATAATAAATAATTGGAAAAAAAAATTGATCTGGAAAGCAAATGTAAAAATAAAATAAATTATATGTTGGCACCCTTTCAAAAGTTCATAATTAAACAGGTCCAATATGAAAACATTATAACATTCCAGTAGTACAAAATGTAGTAAAAGTCATTTTTTTATGATTATTTTTCAAATTCAGGGCATTATGAAAGGCTGACAGTCACAATCAACTCCTCAAGGATCACACAACTCAAAAACAATCAATTAAAAAACAATTACATTAATGAATATATTACCCCCAAAAAAAACAATTGACATATATAACAATACACTATAATTAAGTCATATTTTTATGAGCTTTTCATGGTCATCTTGTCAGAATATCTTATGCTAAAGTCACAAACCTTTACAATTGTCAGTTTTTGTTTTTGTTTAGAAAAGTTATTCTTGAAGAAAAATATTTAATAATAACTTTCTTTTAAATTTCTAACAGGAGAGAATTCATTAAGAATTCATTTCATCAATAGACAGGGTTTTCAAATTATCCCCCTTAGTACTGCACGCCGTCGCTATGTGTCATAATTGTTCCGTCCGCCATTAAGGTCGTGAATGTAGATAAACATGCAGATACAACAAGCATTACATACTCGCAGAAGTTTACGATTTTTGAAAGAAACTGTTTGTTTGTTTCCTAATCTTAATAAAAGATACAATGTATGATCCACACTATATAAAAGTGTTTGTTTATTTTGAAATTGTGTGTTCGTTGACATAAATAATCGCATCACATAGCCCCCCACCCCTTTTTCCCCCTAAGTAATATCAATATTGTTTATATATTTATGATAAATTATTCCATTATTCCAAGTGGTGATTTAATAAGATTATACACTTCATACAGAATATCTGTAAAATTACGTTTATTTAGTAAAATCATGAAACACAGGTCTACATATTTATACACAAACAAGAACAACAATCGACAGAATATTCCCTACAAAATCTATTTATACATGTAATCATGAAATATCTTTGTAAAAAAAATCTTACAAACTGCAACTTTGTTCTAAAATTACTGACAATTAATAAAAAGGTAATGCAATACACATATTTAAAAAAAAATACATATGGGTGAAATCAGAATTATAACACACTATATATATATATATTGACTACTCGTATGCTCGACTGCTCGTATAGTTTCACGCGGCAACCAAACTACCAAGCCTTGAAGCTTTTCAGCAAGAACTAGCATCCATGAATTATACAAGCCTTTTGAAATTCCAAATCTACGGGCTAAATCATTGAACAGTAAATTTAATTTTAGTTTCATTAACACAAGAAGCAACTTATTGGCGACATCGAGATGGAAAGATAATGTATTATCTATTTTCATTAGTTCAACCAAAGTAAAAAATACCACTTTCGTTCGCCCGGTATACAACAGAGTGGCAATCTGTCACTATACTGCCTTTTGCCGACATCGTACCGGTTTCAGTCATAACTTGAACACCCTTTTCGTCCATGCAAAGTAATTTTGTCTGTGTAAACGTAGTCTGGTTGTTAGTCCATGGTTTCGCGTATGTGTGATCATCTTTTCCCAAAAAGTCTGAATATTTGTATTGTGTCCCGGCGCTAACACTTGACGGTTCAAGACCATTAAATTCACAGATAGCTTCTGGAAGGTGTTCCGTTATATGTCCCGAAGATGTAGAAACAGGATCACCGGAATATATCCCCGCACCGCTTTCTTCCTGTATTAGTTTCGTTTTTTTACTTTCAGGTTCATGTCTCATCAGTTTTTGCCGGCCAGGGGTTGTCTTTTTTTCATACCCCAGCTCAAGTTGTGGAATTTGGTTTCTTTCTGTCGGCTTTCCGTCCAAAAAATGTTCCGAGCAAACAAATACATACTTAGTTAGGTAGATATTTTTTTTATTTAAAGCGATTGCCCACTGTAATCGTATTGACTCCTTAGAGGGCATCGTATGTAGTCTATATGGAATCATACAAGAACAGTCTTCATGTTTTTGTTTATGAAATTCAGAAAAAGTTTGTTTCCATTCATTTAATTTATGGCGATTACTTGAACAACCGTTGACGGCACACGAATTTTCACCACCTTTTTATATTTTACTTCACTGGCCATAATTTAAATACAAGAGATAATACCCAAAAAAATCGATGTGAAAATAAAAGACAGCTAATGTTTACTATAGATTATTGATGCACGTGTGTTATCTTTCACGACTGTTATGGCCCATGCAGCACGTGACCTCTTAATGGCAGCCCCCCCCCCCCGTGGTTTTGAGATAAGCTGGTGATAAACCCCATCTATAATGGTGTTTTTTTTCTCTTAGTCTAAAGTTTCTATATATGACGAGTGGGGATTTAAGTAATTACAATAATTGTACAATGTAACATAGTCATGCAACAAAAGGCATGTAATGTTACTCAAAATTCTCTAATGAAACATTCATTTTCATGAAATACAAGAATATCATCAAAACTGCATTGACAACTAATATCCTAAGGTTATAAGAACCCTATGAACAGTCATGCTTGATGATTTAGTTATTGAGATCTATCAAGTAATCTTATTTATTGCTGCAATGTTGCATTATGATTTCCTCCTCTGAGAAATATGAATTAAGTTCCCTTCTTACCAGACCACACAATCTGCAACAAGAAAGTGGCCTTATAAGAGGGGTGGCCTCTGTTGAGGGGGACAATTTAGTAGTAGATGACGATCTGAAATATGGCCAGATAAGAGGGGTGGTCTTCTGTGGGAGTGGATTTATAAGAGGGGCACAGCTGTTCAAGTTCCCTATCAGAAGGCACCACTGAAGCAAGTATCTGTAGTAGTCAAACCAAAGACTATAAAATTGGAATTTGTTACTCCTCCGATAAGCACTCAGCATTAAGGATTATGAGTAAAGACTGTTTGGCTTGGAATCAAGATAATGTGTCCGCGTGGAGCAACATATCTACCCAAGATCTGTTGTTTCAGTGAGCTAGCACTATAAAAATCTAGGTATATTAGTCTAGTACACACCGGACATCATCATCATCATCTCATCAAAATATAACTTGTTATTGCTACGATATGGCTGAAAAATAGCTCACTCTCTCACTTCATCCATTAGGCAAGTCAGTGTAGTCAGTATTTCGGCACTGACACGGAATTTTAGATATAATTATTATGGAAATTTACAGTTCCTAAGTAATATAATTATTATCAAAATCAAGGTTCTCCATCATCAGGTCTTAAAATGATTTTGGCTTATAACCTTGTTTAGGTCCTTTGGTTTTATTGCTTTTTCCTTCAATTTTGCTTCAAACACTTTAAAATTATTAGGATTTCCAATATATTTTGATATTGAGCGTACCTGATGAAAGATATTCCAGAAACAAGATGTGCGCACTAAATTAGATATCTACGTTTGTATTACTATATTTAAGTGCTTGGATTGGTTTTTGTGTGTTTTATGTTTTGTCTAAATTTATCCAATAAGACATTGTATTATAAAAACAATGCCAGGCAGCTCTCAAAGGA
The DNA here is from genome assembly GCA_002080005.1 of Gigantidas platifrons. Classification (NCBI taxonomy): domain Eukaryota; kingdom Metazoa; phylum Mollusca; class Bivalvia; order Mytilida; family Modiolidae; genus Gigantidas; species Gigantidas platifrons. The sequence goes on from MJUT01062840.1 coordinate 93,563, forward strand.
TTCTCTTAGAGATGGCAATGTCCTGAAATGATGGCAAAATTGGTTACCTTTTATCTGGGATTTGATTAATTACCTTTAATTATTCACTTACTAGACTGCTAAACAAATAAATATATATCTATAACCAATTACTGTTCAACAAAAATCATTTTTCCAACTTTTGACCCTAATTTAGCACAACATGATCCGTAGACCATTTAATGACAATTCAAATAAACCCCCAATTATTAAATTCTTTAACAATTTCCACAAATATGAAATTACCCAAAAATAATCCATTAACAGAGATATCCATTGTTTTCCATAATGGGTAGAATTTTCAGATAATTCATGAAACGTTGATTGTTATCTACCGATAAACCCATTGATATCATGAACTTAAAAGGTTAATATTCATATAAAATAAAGCAATCCAATCGGGTTTTTTCCCCTTTTTTTGGTCTATAGTTAAAGGCTTGCAACATCTTGATCTGCTTTTCAAAACCGTTATCAGTATTAATATGATACAGATGACATTTACACAACAATAATTTTTTTTTCAATATTAAAAAAAAAAAAAGAAAAGAAAAAAAAAAGACAACAAAAAAGAATAGAACAGAGGAAATTATTCAAAAAAATAAATCATTTGTTCTATTTATACAAACAATAACATTGAGCAAACAATAGTAGCAATTTCCAGTGACTCTGGTCTTTGATTTCTGGGATAAATTCAATGTTTAACAATAATAGTCTACACCAATCATTACCATTATTTTAATGAAAAATTATACAAAAACATGATCCATTGATGTGATCGATATAACTTGATAGATTTGTTTTCCCATTATAAGTTGAAGTTGAGTACTAATACATTACAAATGGATGCTACTTTTCTTTATATCAGACAAACTTACAATGATATAATGTACTTCTTAAATATATATTGGTTATCTTGAGACAAATTTGTTATTTATTTATTTATTTCTGTGCAATCAATACACAAGTCAGTTGCACCTTTATTGGTACATCTAAAGCAAAGGTGCATTTCCACAGTCAAAAATTTGCCTCAAACAAACATTACCCATGCACCTGTTTAAAACACAAGTTTGAGTTTGATGGACCCATCAATCATGTTGGACGTGCTTGGAAACAGTCAAAGGTACAACAAATCTATTGGAATACTTCAGACAGGATTTGTTTGTGGAATTAAATGGTAATAAGGGATATGGAGAGCACAGCATGATATAACAAGGCTTCCTACTGCACGAGTATTATTGCAACAAAATTAAACTTTGTGGTTTAGTTTATCATTGAAACCACAAGAGTTAGGGAAAATCCATTGACAGGCTACTCAAAAATCAGCAAATCACAAAATGTCACAGAAAATCCCAGAATATATGTCAAACAACTCATTACCATATCCCTATTACATGTATTTAAATTTTAGCTCATTCCAATTAAAAAATCTAGTAGTATTGGTGGCCATTTTGGAAATTTTTTTTAAATTTTTTTGTTCAAAATGGTTCTGTAATTTCAGCGGAGTAGATTAAAATCGGTGGAGGAAACCAGAGTACCGGAGAAAACCACAGACCTGCCACGAGTCATTGACAAACTTCATCACATAATGATACATCGAGTACACCATGCCATGAGCAGGTTTCGAACTCACAACTTTAGTGGTGATAGGCACTGATTACATATGCAGTTGTAAATGCAACTACCATACGATCACAATCACAACATCCCCCATGGACGCAACGTAATGAGAATAGGTAATATGACCCTTTGGATCAGATGAGCTAACAACTGACTCTCCCTAAATTAATAGGCTTCTGTCAGGCCATTTGTTCAAGCTTGGTGAAAATCACAGCTAAATTTCTTGACAGAAACATAAGTTAAAATTAGGACTTTAGTCTGAGTTTGGACTCAAATTAACCTGGTTAACTCATTAATAAATTAAAGATAATGACATGAAGACAATCATGGATGCCCACCCCTTCTTCGTCAAAACCAATAACTGAGTTTGACCTTGTCACAACTCTGCTTAAAATAAGTTTGGATCTTATTTCCAGTAGGACGAGACAAAGAACCTGTAATTGGTATGTACATGAAATTAGAATGTAAAACTTCTATGTTATATAGGACTTATATTTCAACCAATAATCAGCTGATAACCTGTAATACATTTCTACATATAACTATCTCCCAGTAGATATATTAAGCCAATTTAGAATTTGAACCACATACCATTTTTTCCACTTAGTTTCAAATACATCAAACAAAATACCAAGCCATTACAGTGTAATTGAAAGTAGATGTTTGTTGTATATTCTTTTTATTTATTTTTTGTCAATAAAAAAATTACAACTAACATCAAATTTTAATTAGATTGAAGTCATTAGTGATATCAAACATTAAATTAACTCTGAAAACAATTCGTTAGGGAAAAACATTTTTGTCTGAATTAATAATTAAAACAAGCATTCTTTAATTAAGTTTCTATTTTGCCTAAAGTGTTATTTCATTGACAACTATTGCCCAAGATCAAACCAATAGAGTTAACCCTTTAAAGTATAAAAGCCATACAGTAATTACTGTTGACAACAACCGTCCAAGATCAAACCAATAGAGTTGACCCTTTAATGCATAAAGGTCATGCAGTAATATAAGTTGACAACTACTGAAAACATCAAACTTACTACATAAAATTTGCCCCAAGTTGGAAATGTCACATTATCACACAATTACCTTTTTTCTTATTAAGATAAATCATCATTTGATTGTTAAAACCTATTTATTTTTTGTCATGTACAAAATGATTTTTATTACAAGCAGTCTGTCAAAAATAAATATAGGTTTATTGTCAAACATATATTTTAATACCAGTCCTGTTTTAACAAATTTGACAACTTTCTGTTGTTAACTTACACTTTTAGAAAATAAGTTTTTTACTGTAAGAGGAGAATGGTAATAAAAAGCATGGGATGTTTTTATATATAGATTCTCCTTCAGTTGCACGTGGGTTACGATATTTCTCCACTCAAGAGAGTTAAATTAAAAATTTTAACCATAAGCCGTCAGGCGAATGGTTAAAATTTTTAATTTAACTCTCAAGAGTGGAGAAATATCGTAACCCACATGGGCAACTGAAGGAGAATTTGTTTCTCCCATTATTTAACACGAACTTTATTTCAAAA
>MJUT01062840.1:96794-117237 GCA_002080005.1 Gigantidas platifrons
GGAAGGCACAAGACATTTTCATCCTCTAGAGGATTACAGATTTTTCCACCACTGGTTCAGTGCGGTTAAAACGCCCTAATAATGGGAGAAATTTCCTTTTCTGATAACTGTAGAGAAAAAAAAAGAGAAAAAAAATCAATACACAAATAAATAAAACAAAAGTTTAAAATAGCAATCTTAAATTATATGTTTCCTATTTTTAAAGTGTTTAATCAGTTGGCTAATTTTTTGTGATATCAAGTGGTTAAATTTCTACATGAGAATTCCTAGCAATTTACTTTCAACAGTCATTAAGAACAGAAATGAACAATTTAAAAATATTTTTGACATTTTAGTCATAGGAGAAACTGATTTTCCTTATGCTACCAGTGGATGATATTTCTCCACTCTGAAGGAGAATCTATATAAAACTCTGAGAATAGCAACAAAATGTATTAAAGCAAGAGGTTTTAAGATGCTATATTACGAATTTAGTTTGTTACACAAATTTTCATTGGTTCTTCAACCATGAATGTCAGCATATATTCATTCGGAAAACAGACGGGGTATATATTTCAGTCTCCAAATTCGATAAAAACATTACGCTTCACTGAATCAATGGCATAATACGGAGTAATAAATGTATTTTTACCAAATTAATAATGCTGTTTTTATACTCAAAACGGCTGTATGAACAAAAGCATATTACAACAGTTAATTCCGTCACAATACCTGATCGATTCAGCAAACGCCTATGTTCCACGGCTGTACCATAACAATAAACATTTTTAACGTTGAACCTTGAAAACTTTCGACGTCATGGGGCCACACCAAGGTTTTATTTACATGTTGTTAACATTTAAATTATTGAAACTGTTTCGCAAACCCGTTGTTTTGTTATGTGATACTGTAAATTCAGAAATTATTGCAATGTTTTTATTATTGCGAAAAATGCGACTGATGTAAAATCGCAATAATTAAACTTCGCATTTCGGAATCATAAGTATCCATTTGTACTGGAGGACTTCATGCTTCGCAATAATAAAAATCGCAATCTGTGAAAATTTTCGAAGATCGCAATAATAAATGAACGCAATAATTTCCGAATTTACAGTATATTAATGTTATATTTATAAAGTTTACTACATATGAAATTGTATTGATTTAGAAATTTAGTAGAGTATTTTCCTACATGAAATATGATGTGACACATATTTTGACGTCATTGAAGAATGACATCAAAGGTAAGGAAAGAGATATTTAGAGATACAAAACATGAAAATAAAAGACGCAAATTTATTGAAGACAATTGGATGTTGTATTTAAAAAAAAAACAATGGTTAAATCTGTAATATATCTGTTATTCAGCTATCAGACAGGGTATATAATGTGACATTCCTGGCTTATGATATATATTCCCTTCGGCTGCGCCTCAGGGAATATAGATCATAACCCCATCATAACCCGGGAATGTCACATTATATACCCTGTCTGATAGCTGAATAACATATAATATACGACTGACTCACACTAACTCACATGTTATGGGGAAATAAAACTCACAGAATAAACAAATGCTCCCTTATTTATTGTAGCACCATTTTTTTCTCTCACGTTTTTCAAGGGGAGAGCATCAATAAGAGTTGATTTCTCTTGAGCTATCAACCATGCGAACGAAGAATGATCTATCCAATATTATATTTTGCTAAAACATTTTGTAGTGATACAACATACACAGTTACCAGAGTACTAACGTTTTAGCAATCTTAAACGAAATTTGAGATATCAAGCAGGAAATCAATCCTGGTATATTTGTCATATCGTAAAGGGACATAACTCTGGAATAGTTGACAATATCACCGTCAACATAAAACTGGATCTGTATTTTATTTCAACAGTATCAATCATACAAATAATTTGTGACGGTACCTCAAATGGAATTCAAAGAAACGATGGTTTTTGGTTGTTTAGTTTCAAGGGGCATAACTCTACTTTATATCCACATTAAAAAAATTCAACCCTATAGTGTAAGAATTTTTCGGCCTACTTTTTTTGTGTGTGTATTTTTGTTCTTCCCTCAACAGGATTTGAACCCACTCCTTCTGTAAACTTCAGCCCCAAGTGACTAACAATAATGTGGAACCATTTATCCCTTCAGCTAAACCCACCATAAAATATAGTGTCCAAAAAAAAAAACAACCTAAAAACTGACATTATACTTGTGTTTAAGAGTGTGGTAATGATATGCATATATTTTTTTTTATCAATTTGACAGTAATCTAACTCAGCATTTTTGTATATATAATTCCCCCTAACAATTACATAAACCAGAGCAGGAAAGAATAAAGTTCACAATTTGATATTTTTGATCTATACAAGATTGTACACAACTCCTGTACAACTTTAAGTCTGGCACTATGTAAATAAATGACAACAAATTTAAATGTCAATTTTTTAACTTTTTTTTCTCATATTAACATACTAATAAAAAGAAATATTTATAAATCAATTACATCACTGAGGCAATGTATAAGTTGATAATGTCACTAGAGAATTAAAATAAAGATGAATTAATGAAAGATACACAAAGTAACTACAGGAAATGTGATATAACTTAACCTGTTACATTTCTGTTTTGTTTGGTTAGCAAATAAACCTGTCAGTCAGCATTTAACCTGGTTAGTATAAGGATGATCCTGTCATGATGAAGATGATAAGATAGGTGGTTTATAGGAGACATACTGTCAAGGTGATAAGTTCTCTGTCAGTCTGACATTACATATGCATGTAGCTATCAAATGCTCTTACAACAGATGTTCAAGATTTAAATGGCTAAATTAGTTACAATATGACCTATTTTTACTAAGTGTATTTATAATATGACTTATATTCATCAAGTGTAATCATAATATGACCTATATTCATTATGAAAAGCTAAGTTAGTTACAATATGACCTATTTTTATTATGTGTAGCTATAATATGACCTATATTTACTATGAATAAGGTAGTTACAATATGACCTATTTTTATTATGTGTAGTTATAATATGACCTATATTTACTATGAATAAGGTAGCTATAATATGACCTGTTTTTATAGAGTGTAGTAATAGTATGATCTATATTCATTATGAATAGTTAAGGAAGTTACAATATGACCTATTTATATTCAGTGTAGTTATTACATGACCTATATATCATGAATAGCTAAGGTAGTTACAATATGACCTATTTTTATTAAGCTTAGTTACAATATGACCTATATTTACTATGAATAAGATAGTTACAATATCACCCATTTTTATTAAGCTTAGTTATAAAATTACCTATATTCATTATGAATGGCTAAAGTAGTTACAATGTGACCTATTTTTATTAAATGTAGTTATAATATGACCTATATTCATTATGAATGGCTAAAGTAGTTACAATGTGACCCATTTTTATTAAATGTAGTTATAATATGACCTATATTCATTATGGTGCGTTTTTTATAGACAGTCTGATTTCTCTCTTGTATGTTATTTATTTACTATTTTGTGTTATTGTATTGCATATATGATATGTCTATTTGTATTTATATAGAATGTGAATTTGCTATGTCCTCTTGTACACCTGTGTGTCTGAGTTTGTATAAATAAAATTTTGTCTTGTCTTGTCATTATGAATGGCTAAAGTAGTTATAATGTGACCTATTATTATTTAGCACGAATGACAAAGATAGTAACGATATGACCTATTTTCATATATCTAGCATAAATAGGTAAGGTTGTTATACTATGACCTATTTTTATTTAGTATAAAGGCTAAAGTAGTAGCAATATGACCTATATACAGTCTAACCTGTATTAAGAGGTCATCTTTGGGACAAAAAAAGGTGGCCTTATAAGACAGGTGACCTCTGAAAAGAGGTTCAATTCATATGAAATTTTCTATGACAGGATAAGAAAAAGGTGACATTTTCATAGAGGTGACTGCTTAATAGAGGCGACCTGATCGGCAGGTTTGACTGTATATTCATTATTAATAGAACTGTAAAATGGATTCTGTGTCAAGAAGTCTTTGCTCTTACTCCTTAATGCTGTCTATGTAGAGAAGCCTAAAATGTCAATTTCTTAGTCTTTGGTTTGACCTCGACTAGACTCCAATGTATGATCTAGGGTTGAGGCTAGCCCACTCGAGGTGGGCATGCTAACCATTACATCACTGATGTGATTCTCCATCATTTAGAACCTTGTGTAATAAATTGTGTCATCATGACCCCAAAAAAAAATATTGATTTAAATAAATGATATATTTAAATCAATAGTTTCCAACTAAATAATAGCTTTATTTTTGTAAAAAATTACAAAAAAAAATTAAAACATAATTATTCTTCTCACAGAAATGCATTTTCCAAATATGTTGCACAAATAAATTTGATAGATGTCTATCAGCTCAGTTTGAATGTGCTTTTTGCATAATCAAGTTAACCTTCAATCAAATCCTTTAACTAAAAAACAAATAAATTCAGCAACATGCTTTCTACATGCAATCTGAATCATTAAAGAGTTTTCAGAAGTCAAGCTGATCAATGATTAAATGTCTGTTTTAAACCAATCAAATATCTGCAACTGCAAAACAAAATTAAACATGTCTATATTTAAACAGTCATTCATCCTTGTTCTACAAAAAGGTAAATTGAGTTTTAGACCTACATTTGTATTTGAAAACATTTTCTTTTTAATTGATAAGAAAATAAAATAATTAACAACATACTATTGTTAATACTTTTAGGAAATACATTTTTGTATTCAAGACATGTTTTATAAATTTACATCAAATGTATTGAACTTAAAAGTCATCAGCATGATTTTAAATTACTATCAATGGAAGCTTGGCAGTGGGGCCATCATGATCATATGGTAGTTGGATTTACAACTACCTATGCAATCAGAGCCTAGCACCACTAACGTTGAGAGTTTGAATCCTACTCAGGCGAGGTGTCTTAGATAAATATTATTATGTGATAAAGTTTGTCAGTGATTTGCGGCAGGTTGTTGGTTTTCTCCGGGTACTCCAATTTCCTCTACCAATAAAACTGACCGCCACGATACAACTGAAATATTGTTGAAAGTGGCATTAAACACCATAAGCTTAGCCTAGCAATGAAGCTTGGCAGTCATCAAAGTACATGTATAGAATAGGATGAACAAATTTCTACAGTAGGGTTGACAAAGTTCTAGAACATTTGGACAGACTGTAAAGTAAATGAGACAAGGCATATGTAGGAACTCCATAAATAAGACATGCATACTAAAGCTGGGATCTCATCTTCGTATGGTTATGATGGAAATAGGGATGAGCGTTTTAAAATTGTGAAGTTTGAGGAACACAACTCAAAGCCTGAAAATTAATGAACACAAGGAAAGGAGAAGACCCACGTCACATTTCAGATTCCAAATACCAAATACAAAAATGTATAAAAACAAAATTAGGCAGTCTGTCTACCTTTTATCCATCTGACAGAGGCCAATAACTCAAATATTCAATTTCTTCAGGGGACTGACATTCAACAATTGATACATGTACATGTATGACCAAATGCAGATTCCTAAAGAAATATAATCCTCAAGTTATTCAACCCAAGGAGCACAGATAGACACAGTGTGCATCCTTACTTACAGTGTACATCCCATGAAAACCCTATACACCCCCGGTTTTTTTTTCAAGTGAGGGATAAAATGAAGATCAATAATTAACAAATACATCAAACATACATGTCAACATCAAAAACATGACTATTAATCATAAAATAAACTATATGAAGCAACATGGCTCTTCTCTTTACCAAAAAATGTAAACAGTTGACAGAATCATTAATTTTAATCATATCTATCATAATTGGACTATTTTTTTCATTTGTTTTGTCCACCTACATTAACACGAAACAATGACAAAGATTACGATTCTGGTCAGTATCCTCCCTCATTTAATACATGTTTTTACAAGAGAAATAATAAAAGATTTACCACATTGTTTTTACCTACTTTCCTTTATGTACATGTGGGGGTCAACAATTTATCTATGACCTTCCTTATAAAACTACATGCATCTTATTAATGTGTCCAGACATAATTATATTGCTTCCTCCTTACAATCACCTGTGGTAGACAATTAATGATTAGTCAGCAAAAATCTCTTCCTTATTCAGGGGTATAATTTAGACTTTAAAAAGAATGGGGAGGGAAAAAAAGTCTAACTCTGGCTGCAAGAAACATCCATTTTGAAAACATTCAGTTAGTAAAAGAGGGCACAATTCCCCTTAGGAGAAAACAAAAATTTGCAAGTGAAAGGCTTGCTTAGGAAAATTATCTGAAGATGAACAAATTCCTTTCCTTCCCTTTAAAAATTGGGATTTAAGTCAAATGAAATTTAAGGTGTTTTCTAGAAGTTAAATAGTTGATCTCTAAATAAAGGTGGTTGATAAATACAATCCCTAAAGATTGTTGGTAAATACTAGCATCACAATATATTTCATGTCATCAAAATCTTAACCAACTGGACTCTAAATGGGGGGGGGGAGACTAGGGCTATTATGTTTAACACAGCTTTAAACAATATTTCAGTTATATCATGGCGGTCAGTTTTATTGGTGGAGGAAACCGGAGTACCCAGATAAAATCACAGACCTGCTGCAAGTCACTGACAAACTTTATCACATAATGTTGTATCGAGTGCACCTCACCTGAGCGGTATTCGAACCTACAACTTTAGTGGCGATAGGCACCTATGGCATAGGTAGTTGTAAATCCAAATACCATATGATCACGACCACGACGGCCCAGATTCTGAATAAAGGTTGATGCTACATATAGATGTTGCAACTACCTTGATTTAGAGTCTGTTTCAGTGTTTGTAAAAGATCAGCTCACAATGGTTCTGCAACTTCTATATTTTGCACCCACCTTGATTCAGAGTCTGAATGTATAAGGTCTTAATGTTTCTATAACATCTATATTTTGCTACCACCTTGATTCAGAGTCTGTTTGTATAAGATCTGAATGATTGTTAAATGTAGTTAAACAGATTTTATTGATAAAAGACAAAAGTCAATGTTCCTCTCTATAGAAATGCACTATTACCACTACATATACTTAAAGAGTAGACCCTTTAATACATTTTAAAAAATTCAATCCAAGGCCATTTACATGCCTAACTTTAAATTCAAGTTTTTTTTCTCATAAACTGAAATAATGAATTTAGAGAGACCATGCTGTATTTCTTTAAATTAGTGAATGATTGATGTTTAACCGTAGGTGAGCAATTTTTCAGCTTTATCATGGCAAGAACAAGTTACATTTCGATGAGATAATGATGTCCGCTTTGTAATTGACCAACACGGCAGAGATTGAACCCACAATCTACAGCAATGGAGGCACATACTCTTTTTTCGAAAATCTACAAATTAAAGATGTCTTTAATGTGCAGGGAGCGTGGCATTCTCCAAACACATTACCCACTATGGTGCATAGATCGAAAGGAATCTCCCTCTGGGGAGGTACTTAGCAGCTCTGTAGGTTTGAGCCCTAGAAACTTTCACCAGTACCTAGAAAAAGAAAAACAATCTGCAAACAAAAAACCCCCAACAAAATAATGAATACGATTGGTCTTTGCTTTAGTGCTAATATTGAAAACAATTGTAAAATATGGCACTGACAAGATATCTTAAATCTTTCATCTTTTACAATATTTTATTAGATTTTCAAATGTAAAAATAGCACAATGAGAGAACAGTCATCATTTTTCTTTAATTATTTCTGTTCTCATGAGAATTTCATAGGATTTCATTAATCAGGTCTATTTATCTTAATTTCTGATGATAATAGAGATAATCGAAACCCAATATACACACATTTTTTTTTTTGCCTTTTTACAAAAATTTTGATGAATCACATAAAAATCATTCCACCTCACGATGTCATCAAATCCATTCTTGTTTTAGCAAGATTAACCGGAAAAATTCACAAAGACACTAAATACCATGTGAATAGCATTGACTTATGATCTATACTTTTCACAAAGAGCTTTAAGTATTTCATTTATCTCCGATATTTTACCTTTAAATCTCATCTGTCAGAGGTTAAAAACTAACCGTTAACACGATTGGATTACAATCTCTTTAACATCCCGTATATTTTCTTTTTTGTTACGACAATTTGCTCGATCAAGATGTCATCTTATTTTGTTTTTGATTAAGTCAGCTGGAACAAAGCTATATTAGTAATTACTGATCCTGACAAAAAGAATTCAAAACACCTTTCGAAAAGTCATTACAACCTTTTCGCGATGCACGCACATCTTTGAAAAAACAATGCAGTTCAAATTTCATTGACAAGCATTTTTTACCTACTGTAAATATACTTAGAACAATGGAACTACTTATTTACATGAGACAAAATGATTCAAAAGAAATACGAGATTCGCTATCCGAAGATCCGAGACAAAAATACCACCCTCAATTCTGATACACATGACAAATTCATCTAATAAATACTTATCCAAAAATCTTTCACTTTTTTAGTCACTCAAATTCCTGTGGATATTAATTTATTAGTTTTAATTCTAAGGTAAAAAAAAAGCTTCAATTTCAAATCCTAATTGACAAACAAGAATAATATTAGAGAGAAACTCAATATTTTCTTTGTTAACTAAAAAAAAAGAAAAGAAAAGATGAATCATAAAAAATCCTTCAATTTCAAACATAAAAAAAATAACTGTGCCCTGGATTTTTTTAAGTTGTCCTATATAATGACAATATTACTCAGGACTGCTGATTCCTATGGCTACCAATTATTTGCATTTTCTAGTTTATCAATTTTATGGGATTTTATAAAGCATTTGGTTCAGGCAGGGTCTATTTCATTCCCTAATAGCATGTTAAAAGTCTTATATAAAAATATTAAAATTGACATCTACAATAAAATATACAAATTAATGTATCAATTGTGAAAATTATCAATTAGTTCCTTATGTAAGAGTTACCTCCCTGTTTTTCCTCAGTAATACATGTAAATAAAACTGCATAAAACATGTCGAAATCAGATGAAAAATATGATTTGTCAAAATCTTCCAAATATGCGAAATTTCCTAACTTGGGCCCCATTAGGCCCCTTTCCATAAAAAAAATAGCTCATTTTCTGTACTGACTCAAAAGTAACTAATAAAGATAAGAATTTTACAAAAAATAATGTATTAAAGTTGGATAAAAAAATAAGAAATTTCAAATTTCGGAATTTCTCATTTATTGGCCCCTTTAGGTTGAATTTATCTTGGAAATCATAAGAGACAGAGGAAATTTGTCAATACTAACGGAAGCTCTCGTCCACACTACCAACTTTAAGGAAACACAAAATAAATAAAAATTTGAAGAAATTCAAAACTTCTATATACCTTCTAAATATGCAAAATTTCAGAATGGGCCTCTTTTAAAAATAAACTAAATTTAAAAAAATTCATGGCCCATAAACCATTGTGTCTATAGGCGGAGGATGACAGACTCACAACATAAAGCGTCCCCAAAATTTTTGTGGTTGTCATATAAGTGAATAATTACAGATTGCAGAATGTTAAATTAAGACTGGCAATTCACAATCCATATAAGTTACAATTCTTATGACAATAAATAGAAGCACATAATTGGGTGGCTTAATACCCTGCATCTGACAAGCTAAATAAAATGTATGCTTTATTATGGTGAAACCCTCATTTTAATTCAATATAAAATGTCCATTTGCTATCCCATACCCTGTAATTCAATGGTTACAAGGTACTTATTATCCCAATAATGAGAACGTCAAAGATCACTGGACTCATTGAAAATTCACTTGGTAATAACAACGGACAATTAGTTATTTCTATATACATACGCTGAATAGGCAAATTTCATTCATTTATAATTATATGGTACATCTAAATGTTTCCCGTTTACAAACATTACATAGAAAATTTTTAATTATCTCCCTTTCATTGTAAATGAAATACAGGGTCATCACAGCGAGGGTACATGACACTACTTTACCTACATGAAAGAAGTGTAATTTAACTTGTAACTCAGCCCACTTTGCTCTGGACACGATAATGTCAAGTATACAGAAAAGCCGTTGGCCTGAACTATCTTTGGGGCAATGACCACATTTAAAAAATATAACTAACAATACATGTACTTTATCATCGCCTATAAAAAATAGAACTTGAGATATACAAACAATCCAGTCTTTATATTTGTTTACTAAACGATAACTTTTTAAATGGTCATTTACACCTATTTAATTTTTTTTTCTTCAGTTAAAATTAGGAAATTGTTCAAATGTCATTAAACTTATATCCTTATCAACTCAGACTAATCGATGGAAAATTTTACACTCAAATTTGTAATATCCTATAAATTTAAACAAAAAAATTAATATGAAAATTTAATCACCAATTCTTTTTTTTAATTTAGCTGATAATAAGCCACAACTTCATTTTCTAATGATTTTTTCCCCCCCTGGGTTTTTTACATTTCAAGAACAAAATTATCCACAATAACCATATGTATAGTATAAATGAATAGCTTATGCTATACCTACATTTTCTAATGACTAAAGGAATTTGAATTTTGGTGTTTAACACCACTTTCAGCAATATTTCAGCTATATCATGGCGACCAGTTTTAGTGGTGGAAGAAACCGGAATACCCGGAGAGAACCACCGACCATGGGCAAGCAACTGGTAAATTTTATCACTTGCAGATGCAAGTCGAGTGCACCTAATGACTAAAGGGATGCATGTCCTGGTCTACCTACAATAATGTAGCTCCTGTCACAAACTTGTGTCTGGGCAGAGCTACAAAGCAGTCCCATTCGTCACAATGGAGCAAAAAAAAAATATTGCAGTTGAACATAAAAATTCACTATTTATGCTCCAAACATTTCATTATTACTATTACTGATGATCCCAGTCCTTGTTAAATCGATTTGGCTGAAAAATGTATGCTTTTCAAAAGTAAGAACAACCTTGTTCAAATTTATCTATCGTTGCCATAACTGGAAACTACGGAAGGCGGAGCTTTTTCTAAATATGGTATTTCTACTACGATATTTAGTATATTTGCTATGGCTGATGTAAACATTCACGCCTCAAATCGCCAAATATGGCATCCAAAAAATACCAAAGTGAGGCTTTGACCGGAAAATTACCACAAATGACGAAATTCAAAATGTAATTGATAAAAAAAAAATTATTTTGTGGGAATTACATTCTAAAATACTGGTAGGTAATAAAAACTTGTTATAATAGTGGACAAATGGAAAGGTTGTCTTATTATTGATAAAACTTATGCAGGTGTCAGAAATGCTGTTTAAAGCAAGCGCAAAAAATCACTGCGGCTGCTCCATTACGTGTAATGGCATCCCGTTAAAACCCTTGCGAGTAAGCGAGCATTTAGGGTTTTATTATTAGAACTAGTCCTGGTCTAATAGTCCCCCACTTATAAGTTCACTCCCACCAGAAGGCGACCTCTCTTATCCAGAATTAAGGTTTAAGTAAAATGCTGCTAAATTGTCCCTTTCAAGAGAGACCACCCCTGTTGTAAGGCCACTACTGTACAGCCTAATAATATCTACACTATAGCCAATAATATGTAGGTTTTACATCTATAATTCATCATCATTTATACTGGACTTGCAGCTTAGGGAGATTGTTTACTAGGCACCTACCAATACTGGATGATGTTGTTCTTCAAGATACCACAGATTCCTTAACAACTGAACCTGGTCAATACCCTATTACTGAACAATTATTGAAAGTTGTACACAGTAAACATTGATTACTGGAATTATTGATTGATTGAATGGTGTTTAATGCCCAATTAAGCAGTATTTCAGCTATATTGTGTCCATTAATTTACTGGAAAACTGAAGTATTACATTAATAGTCCATCAAGAGGAATGACTGTGTTTTCTTTTCTATTAGTACTTAATAAATTTTTACTTGTAAATTAATATATAGTGTAAAAACTAAAATGTTCCCTTGGAAATAATCTAATTAAAGTTAGATATTTGTTGGATTATTTTGTTTGTTGAAAAAAAAAAATAAGTGGCATTCAAGTGATCTTTGCTAAAAAAAGTCATGAACTTCCCAATATGAATGGAATGTTTCCTGACACTAATAATAACATGGTGTAGGATATTAATGAATATTGCCTGATACAAAAAAAAACAAACAAAACAACTAAAATATCTAATAAAATTCAAATATTAACTCGATTAATATCTTCCAAGGACTAATTCTATTCAGTAATATATGTCCCCAACCTGGATGTAATTTCATCCCTTTGTGACATAAAACACAGTCCTTGAACATAAATCTAATGTCCAAATAAGAATACCATCATGAAGATGATGTTGTAAACAGAACTGTTTACCAGTAGTAAAAACCTTCATATAATTAAGACAAAATGATGCAGATATAAATTATTTTGTGTTAGTTCACTACGAATTACAGGGATGGTTCTGGATATAAAATAAAATGACTGAAAATCAGTAACGCACCAAAGGTGCGAAAGCCTAGTTGTAAACATATGGATGGACAATGCCTAGTTATATAATTCTGTCATGTCTCCTGGATGAATTATTGGTGACAGCATCTACTCTGTCACATACACAAAGATGCATATGTGTACAAAGTTTCATGCAGATCCTACATTTTGTTCTTAAGATATCGTGCGGAAACGAAAAAAAGTGTCAAATTTTTGTTCTATTTTTAGAAGTTGTGACCTTGACCTTTGTCCTACGATCCTCAATATCGCTAGACTTCCTCCTCTCACCACCAGGCATGTGTGTACCAAGTTTCATTTAGATCAGACATTTCATTCTTAAGATATTGAGTGGAAACGAAAAAGTTGATGCCCGGCCGCCCGGACAACATTAATCATATTATAACCCGAGTTTGACTTCATCGCAACTCGGCTAAAAATCAATGAAAATAGCTGAAACCATCTACACCTCCTTTCAAAAAGGTCATTTTTGACCTGTACCTACTGTGTCCTGCAATTTTTGGAATTTCCTTCTCACAGAAAAATAGCTGAAATCAGTTAAATAATTTGAAAAAAATTCATCACTGTCAATAAGACATCAAACTGACCTAGTTATTCTTAGTTCGATTTATTGACATGCACCTTGCATTTTCACTAGGGAGGAGTTGCAATCCACATTCTCTCCTCTTTACTTTTGACCATGTTAGCTGTAATGTCATAATTCACAAGCACTGCTATCCGCTGGAATTCAGCCAATCAGCACAAAGTATTCATTTCACCTTTGGCAGTCCCTCATACAAAAGCCTACACTGGTCCATTTTTCATAAAAAAAAATACATGATTTTGTAACAAACATTCTGATTGGTTGGAACTATCTCTGGCTGCATCCAGTTAAAAGTTGTCACTGTGTGACTATGAAAATCTGGCAAACACTGCCAAGGGTGTAGAGGAGGGGAGGTTGAGTTAGCAGAGCCAGTACACTAATAATTGCAACCATCAAATCACATGAAGAGTCACTGTGCCCATGATCACACATGGTAGTGGATTACATTAATACAATGAGCTATCCTCAGAGGCTGGTGGTGGTACACAGATCAGACTCCCATTATATAGACAATATATGTACATATTGTTGGTAAATATAGCTATAGACACTGGAAAAAATCAAGCCTTTGACAAGCTTTTCTTTCCTGTCTCATGGCAAGTACAAATACATACATTTGATCATTCCTTATACTGTACATATATTGTATTTTATACTGCAATTTCATGAGACACAACATTTTTTAATTGACACCCAAAAAGGCAAAAACATTGTATATTTTGGTTGATTTTTTTATTGGGTGTCTACAGTAAGATCTTCATTCAACCAGTATCTATATTGCATTAGCTCTACATAAGACATGGGATACCAGGAGATTTTATACGTTTAATAGACGTATAAAGAAAAGGTTTATGTATATAAAGAAAAGGTTTATGTATACACCTTTCGGTAGTCAGTAAATGCACTGATTGCAGAATAAAAGGTTTTTATATTATAAGAATCTCTTGTACACATGCTAAGATTAGTCTGATCAGATTATCAACAAATAATGATACCCCATAGACTTATTCCACCAAATTATGTCAACAATGAGAGATGAAGCAGATTGTAACAGTGTCTATTATTTTGCTATATTTTTTTATGCTAGAATAAATTTAATGAAAAAGTGAAACACTGGATAAGACCTTTGATCAAACAGAGAAAAACATTTACCACACGTCGTATGTTATTGCATGAGCCAAGAATGGGAGATCTGAAAACGTTAAGAATGGACGATGCAGCATTCCAAGAACTATTACAGCTAGTTACTCCACTAATAAAATGAATAGAAATATGTACGAGGCCAAAAAACAAAATACCTGTGTTTCTGCTAACCCTACCGATCCTGATTTTTTATTGCTACCCAACTTTTTTTTATTGGCATTCTTGGACTAGCACTATTCAAGTCAGATCCTTATCCTATTTAGCTTAGGTACAAAGTTGAAAGTTACCAACCCTACTTTTTTTTAAGAACATTAGCAGAAACACAGGTGTTTTTTTCTTGGCCTGAGAAATGCAATACCCCCTTATACTGTAAGACTATATTTTAACACTTTGATTCCTTATAACATATATTTGTATTAGTTTATAGGTCATTTATAGACTACAATTTAATACTCTTTTTAACCCAAACAAACAATAAATAAGTAATGTACTGCATCTACAATAAACAGCTGTGCGATATGCACATGGTACTCCTAAAGATGACCATGCAGTCGAAGCATGCTGGAATACTTACGAAGCATGTTCTCTTGGGGAAACACCATCTCATTATGCATAGCTTACCAGTTATCCCATAATTATAGATCCAATATCATATATAAAGACCAAAAAGACTATAAATCATGTAAAGTGCAAAGCCACACGACAGTGCCAACACCGCTGCTCAAAGACAACCGTTTTCAATCAGATAAAGTCCCATAACTCTAAAACAACAATAATTATCATCAAGAAGAATATAACCATTCAGATAACAATATCTAAGACCCATGTCAAGTTTGAACAATATAGGTCATGGCTAAGCAGAGATAAGTGAGCGACATATTTACAATGGAACTATTTTTCATAGGATAAAGTCCCATGACAACTGGAACAACAAAAGTGAAAAACAACACCCTCAGACCACCATTCCTAACAATCTTGTAAAGATTCAAGAAAATTGGTTGAGGCAAAATAGAGTTTTCATAGTGGGTGACTTGTCTACGCCAGACACACAACCGTATATGTCCCTCTTGATATAAAGACCAGCATATATAAATCAATCCATTTACAGAATCTGATAAAACTGCTCTACAGTTGAGTCCAAATAATTGGCATATAATGTGCAGCATTTTAGCAGGAATCATCGTGGTCAAATTTCAGTCAGATTTTTTTTTAACCCTATCATTGTAAATTGAACCCCCTCACTTTTATCAAAAGAGGGGTTCCTTATACCATAATTAGGGGTTAGTTTTACAATATAAGTGGTTGTTCTATATACAATAAGAAGGGGGTTCAATATACCATCGGAAAGGCAATATTCTATAGTATGTGTACGTGACTTGCAATTTAAGACATTATTCTATGAGCAGGAGGTCAATATCTTATGGTTTGGAGGTTCAATATACCATCGGATGGGGCAATATTCTATAGTACTTGTACTTGACTCTCAATTTTTATGACATTATTCTATGGGTAGGGGGTAAAAATACCACTAGTAGAGGATCGAAATAACGTGGATAGGTTTTTTTTCAATATACCATGAGAAGGGGGTCAATATTCAATAGCAGTTGTACTTGACTAAATATTTTAAGACAGGAGGGGATTCAATATTACATGGGTGGGGGTTTAAATACCACAGGTAGGACTTTCAATATACCATGGAAAGAGGATTCAATATATCATGGGATGAAAGAAATAGTCCATAATAGTTGCATTTGACTTACAATTCAAGACATTATTCCATGAGGAGGTTAAAATACCATAGCAGTTATACTTGACTCACAAATTAGGACAAGAGGTGATTCAATATACTATGGATAAAACTTTATCTGGTGATCAAAAGGATTCAAAATGCAATATGACACTGGTGACAATTTTTCAGGGGTTCAATATACCCAGTGTGGGAAACCATTTTTTAAAGTTACTCGCCAATCTGGCTAGTAGCTAATGAAATCTCCTCGCCAAAATTAAATTTCACTAGCCAAGTATGGTGAGAGATCCCTCATTTGAACTTGCCATATTTTCCATAACACTAAGTGTCCAATTGACATATGTTCAGCACATAGCAATAGGGAGTGCCACATTCCCTTGCTTTTATCATGGATCAACCACATTTTCACTATTTTCCATTTAGGGATAACTTTTCTAATTGTCTTTGAGCTAACATCTTTTTCAGTTGAAGGTTTTCCTTTTGGCTTGAAATTACTTTAAAAAAATGTTCATGTTGGATCTAGTTTCATTTCCGCCAAGGTCAACATTTAGAACTTTTAGGATATTAACAAAATAAGTATACCATTTCCGATCAAAGATGTACGATTATTTCAATAAATAATTACAATCTTCTTCTAAAATTTGGGCTACAACATGGTAATATGTTTGAAATAACAAAACATCTGTTTTAAAGGATATTTCATAGGCATCTCATTCGAGATTTCTAATGAGAAAAATAACAACCAAGGTCGGGACAATTGTGCAAGTTTTTAGTGTTTCCATAAAAACTGTGATGGCGACTCCGCAACCAAAAAATGAGTGATAATTTGAATAACAACTTTTGTTTCGGTACTATTTTATTGGAACACGCCAGTGAATCACGTTCAATCAATCCATTCAAACTATTTCGGACAATTTATTTTGTTACATCAACTTGTGAGCAGAGTAAATTATCGTATTTTGCCCAGACATGCCAACTCGCCAGAATGGCTAGTACTTGGATGGGAATACTAGCCAAAATCATTTTATACTCGCATTTGGCGAGTTGGCGAGCGGTGGTTTCCCACACTGTATACCATATGACACCTGCCTCAAGATTGTCCATATCTAACTCCCCTCAATTCATACAAGCATTATACATAACCAAAATACTATCACCTCCTTTCAGATATTCAAGAAAGACAAACCATTTTTAGTATATTCTTTAAAATAAACTTGCATAAAACAGAAATGTTGCAGTTCTTTTGATAGTCTCTATATATGTTCTGTTATCAAGTTTCTGATTTTTAATTCTTTCATTAATTGCTTCCACTAATCATTGAACAATAATTCTCCAGCAAATTACCTTCTTTTTTTTTATTATTTAATACAAATATACACAGTAGCTACCAACAATATCTAGTAGTATCTCTAAATATTGATTTTTACACAATCATTTTTCTCCTCTTTTCTATTTACAGATATTCCCTAGAGGAATTTTTAATTATGAAAAACTGACTTGCACTACTATTTAAGTCCTAACATGCCAACGAACCGACGTCATTCCGAGGCGAAAAAAAAAATTATATTCCATTTGGATCTAAATCATTGCTCCGTTGCACAAAGAAAAGATTTATGAGAAATTTGTCTTTATAATTTTAGATGAAAATATGTTCCAGGAATAATTTAATAGACATTTTAACATTCTGTAATGACAAGAAAAATCCTAAATCACAGATTTTTTTCTTTTTTAACTTTGGTATAAGCAGGTCATAGTGATATTAAAAACAAAACATAACACCTGAGGACTATAATTTAACAGGAGTGAAAAAGCAAATCAATTGTTTGAATTAATCCCGGAATTTTTCACAATAGAGTAGGCCATATGGTTGACGGGCAGTATTTCATTTTTCAGGACACCCAAATGTATTGTTTTTTGAGCTGGCAACTGCAGTAAATATTTTTTTTCCATGTATGGGGGTGTTTTAATATACTTAACTAGTGTTGTACACGACATTTTTCAATTTGTCATTGATGAATTTACATTTTCGTTGGATAAAATATGTTAGACTTGCTTAAAATATTCATGTGTTTATAAGAAAAAGCAAATTTCATTGATATTTCCAATGAAACTTCCACTTGGTTTTTTATCTAAAAAAAGAATCATATTTTGTTATGTCTGTACTGGACTCTTGAAACACCAACAAAAAAAATTTCTGGGATTATGTTTTTATGAGAATCAGAATCACTGACTGGGTTTACTCATTGGAGATAGTCATGTGTGTTACCACCAGTACAAACTATGCTTTTTTGCACTAATGATAAACTTCACAAATTATCACCTCTATATATGCAACTAAGATCATTTCCTTGTACATTTTTTTTAATAACTTCAGTTTCATATCACCTTTTGAATTTTAGTTATGATACCATTTTCTCATAACATTGGATATTCTAACTATTCTTTATACCTTATTTAATATACATGTTGTAATACAATAAGCATAACTGAAAACAGGGAAAGGTTCTAAGATGCATACATAGGGGAGATAATTTGTGCAGGTAACAGTATCTGTGGCCTTTTAAACTCAAAATCCTTTTGTTTTCAGAATTGGGAGTGCTGTCATATAGAAATTTCTTCAAATAGAGTGACAATTCCTAAATTTTCTTTGGGACAAAATATATTTGAATAGATCTACATAAACAGAGGCAAAACAAAAAGAAACAACATTGTTGCTGCAGTTAGCCAATTGTGGTCCTTAAAATAACAATTTTAGTAATCCAGAAAAAAATCCTTGGGGCCCAGCACCTGGTCACTTTACACATGAAATATTCAAAATAGCAGCTGCCATCTTGGCTACTGTCTGAAAATTTCTTGGACCAGACCAAATTTTTTGTAGTTTTTGAGCTACCATGCTCCTGGTAATTTGTATCCTTGCTAGAATAAAGCAACAAATGGTAGTTGTGGTATTATTAATAGCTGGTTTTCAATTAACAGTCAAACCTGTATCAAGAGGTCACCTTTGGGACAAAGAAAAAGTGGTCTTATAAGACAGGTGATGAAATTTATCTTTGACAAAAAAAAAGTGACCTTTTAATACAGGTGACTGTACAGGTAGGTTTGCCTGTACCCTGGAAATAGTATTTATTTTATAATTTATGATTCAGTGAAAACTGATTTTAAGAACAAGCAAATATGTTTCTGTTTGCTGTTATTCAGTGGATAGTACTAATTTTGACAAATGGTGATCATGTTCCTATTTGTTGTGGTTCCATAGATACTGATTAAGACAAAAGGCAACCAAATTCCTGATTGCTGTAACTCAGTTGATACTGATAACCAACCAAGTTCCTGATTGCTGTAGCTTTGTGGATACTGATTAACAATCATGTTCCTGTTTGTTGTGATTGAGTGGATTCTAATTAAGATCAATAGTAATCATCTTATTTGTTACGATTCAGTGGATACTAGTCTAAACAAATAGCAAGCAACCATGTTGATTCTTAGGATAATGATGTTTACAAATAGCAATCATGTGCTTAGTCGTTGTGATTCAGTAGATACCGATTTTATCACGTAACAATCACGTTCTTGATTGTTGTGACCGGGTGGAATGTTTTGACGATCGGTATTTATCTCCTTTTATGCTTTAAACAATAACGAAAATAAATAATAATGTAGATGTCTAGGTTAGAAAATTATTAATAAAATTGAACTGTTAAAGCACAAACAACATTAAAGGATGTCGAGAAGCAACAACCGACTTGACGACTTCATACGTAAAATGAAGTATATAAATACATCTAACTGTATACACTTGAGATTTTTTCAATATTATTTCTGATTGTGTATATGGTGTCCTTCATCTCCCTAACAGAATCGATATACATATTGATTTTAGAAGGTAGTTAACCATATCTAATATATATAACATTCTTTCTTCCTCATAACATCATAATCATCATTACTTTTATGTAAACATTATGTCAGAAAATCTAACCTGTGTGTCATTTTCTTATCCAAAAAGCTTATTTTCAATTGAAATTCCATAAAAATAATTCTTTGATATTACAAAAAAAAAAATACCCTTAGGCCATGCAAAGTTAATTACTTGGTTCTCAGGCCCTTTTTTGTCAAAATTGATGAGGGAGGGCGGTATTTTTTTTTATCCTTTTACTGCTGTAAAAAGTGATGAGGGAGGCATTTTTTCTTCTTTTTTTTGTGAAAAATATGGGAATGTATAAATCTTTTCATTACTTTATTGAAAATTTCAATTTTATTTCTTCCGATGGTGGCAGAAACATCACAAGTGATTAATTTTTATGGAAACGTACCATTTTTTATCTCCGTAAACAATTCCAATAAGGTACAAGCTTCGGAGAAGCCCCCTATTATGTTTCCTGGTAAAACTGGCAAACATTTGTGCCGAATTTG
>MJUT01062840.1:134854-153069 GCA_002080005.1 Gigantidas platifrons
GTCGAAAAATTGTCATTATCGAACTTGACCTAGATATTCATAAGATACACTTACATACCAAACCTAGCTTCAATCTGACTTTTCATTCACAAGTTATCATCTGGAAACCAAAAAGCACACGGACGGACGGACGGACGACACCCATTTCTATAGTCCCCTTCGACGAAGCGTCAGGGGACAAAAATATGTGTTTAGGGTTTCCCTACCTACCCTATTTTTTTTTCTCAAAAAAAATGCCTTCCCTAACATTTTTATGGTCATTTTTGCTTAAGCACCGTTAAACATTGGATTTCTTCCCCATTAACTTAATGTAAAAAAAAAAAAAAAATCCTACCTACCTACCCTATTTTTTTTAAGAATGAACCCCTAAACACACATATATTTTTTTTGGCCTAATTAATCTTTATCAAACAAAACATAATGTTGTTTGTTTAGTATCTAATCAAGATTATAGCTTTATTGTTTTTTTTCTGTTGTTGAAAATTTGTTATCTTACGATTCACTCACTATTCACTAACATCTTATAACATTCAGTATCAGATGACATTTAGGGGACATTTTCGCTCGCCAAGGGTTACTATCTGACTCCCCTTCTCTTCACCATTGGCCACTATAATTGCTGGTTTATGCGAACGATTAGTGAAATTCACTGGAATATACCGATAGGACATCGCGCATGTACTAAAATTAACTATGCTATTTAGAGAAGTTTTGTTTACAAAGCGAAAGCAGCACACCATATAAGAATAGTCTACATAAGTACTAATAATTTGGATGAAATAAATTCTTTTTTATGTTTAACTGGTGTATTCTAAAAAAAAATTAAAAAAATTGTGTACAATTTATATTGAACTTATTTAAGTCAAATACATGTAATTCTGCTTTTCTTGATAACTTTTTTTTTATCAAACTTGGACAAGAATTGAGTTTGGGATAATTTTTGGGGGACAAATTGTACGTTTTATTGGGGTAAATGGAAGTGTCAGAACACTTTTGTCCATTGTCAGTACATCTAACTTTTATTAGATTGTCACATGACAACTCCCATCATTGTCTTCTGACTTATCTCAACTTATAGGTAGTAATGTCTTAAACACAAGACCAAGAAAGAAAAAAAAAATTCTTCTTTCTTTTTGTTAGATTTTTAATTTCATAATCCATGTATATTATACATTATGTAATTTAACTACAAATATAAAGTTCTCAATACAACATTATGTGATAAAGTTTGTCAGTGACTTTCAGCAGGTCAGTGGTTTTCTCATATTTTCTCCACCAATAAAACTGACCGCCACAATATAACTGAAATATTATTGAAAGTGTCATTGAACACCACAACCCTAACCCCTGATCCAAAATACAGATGCAACACATTTGTTTCACATCATTTCAATTGTCAATTTCCCATAATTTCTGTCATTAATGTCTGTTTCTGTTTCCATTTTCAGTAATGATGGTCATTGTTTAAGATGATTCTTTATTAATTAGATCTTAGACTCTCAAAGAAATGTTTCCATCTCAAAATACTAATATAGACACATTCAGGAATATTCATATATAGGTCACAAAACCAAAAATTATATTTAAGAATCAAGTATACTGAAATCAGTTGATAGGCTCAAGATGTGCAGAAAATTTTCAAAACTTGGACTTAAAACAAACATCTGCATTCTATATTATTATTAAGAAAAGGTTTGGACCCTCTTCTACTTCGGAGAATACGACAAATTTGAAACCATGCAATTACTTCTGATAAAATATCATAAGAATTCTACAGTACTCTAGTTCCACTGAACTCTTGTTCCTCACTGCAAAATAGATTCATGTGTTCAGTTGTAAGAAAAATTTCAACAATCATCAAAGATTTAATGAAATAATTCAAACTGTTATGTCAAACACAACTGACAGTGTAATCCCAGAATTTCATCTTCAGGGACTGGTCCATGCAAGTGTACAACAAGACAAGGAAATTGATATGTTCATTCTTATAAAGGCAAACAAATTATATAGGGAGGCTAACAAGAAATTAATTTTCCAGGCATCAACCTGCTACAGGTATGTCACTATGTGGACAAGCAAGCCGTTTTCTAATATTTCAAAATTACTTTCTATAAAATAAAACTATTCTACAGGTACATCATAGCGTAACTTTATTATTCATTATTATAGCTATCGTAACTTTTAAAATCTACTCTATGACAAATGATCTGAAAAAAGATCAAAATCTGTATGTCTGATCATTTTATGTGTACCATATGTAAAATGGTAATAAATTACTAAAAAACATGGATTAAAATTGAGCAAAAACTTGTTGTTACATCATTTTTGTCTTGTAAATACTGGTCACAGAGATATCCGTGACGATACTTGTAATTGTCAAATTTTCACGCTTACTTTAATGTTAAACACAGACTGACTAGAATACATTAAAGTGATTGTCTATTATTCTTTCAGAAAGGGGAAAAAAAAACGGGAATATGTATGGACTATAATGGCGGAAATATCAAATTTCTTTCATCTCTGGTCTTGACAACAGGGTAAAAATAGCCCATTACCACAATTATGTGGTATCAGGGATATACATCTAAAAACACCTCAATTCTTGACAATATTGTGTAAGATATACCTATATTAATATATATCATAGATTGTATAGATACAATATTCAATGGATACTTTCATAGGGGAAATATTTTGAGACGATTTATGTCACATCTTTGCTATTTAACAGAAACTCAATACTGTCTAGGTCTGGAATACTATCACCTGCAAAGCCTAATTTTTCATTTGTGAACGATTGAAGGTGAAAGAATCTCCTCCTTAAAATAATCTATTTTTTTCTAATAACATGCAAAGGTTACTGGATCACTCATAGTTGATTTAACAAATATTATACGACACTGTTCCACTTGCAGATAAAAATTCTTTATGCAGATTTCACTTTAACAATAGACACAGTGACCTACTTTTCAACTTTAAAGATTTAATTTTAAAATCTTGCTTCATTTTTAAGTAGCTAATTTCAATTATAGTTCTCTATTATAACATGCACAATTAAATTCAAATTGTTTACCCCATTACCTGACGTTTTCACATCAAGATTAATCTAATGTTTAATATCACAAATTTATAGAATGTTTTAGTTTTATTGAAAATTTATATAAAAACCTTAAATAGAAGAAATAAAATACTACACGTAAAATA
This sequence comes from Gigantidas platifrons, assembly GCA_002080005.1. Lineage (NCBI taxonomy): Eukaryota > Metazoa > Mollusca > Bivalvia > Mytilida > Modiolidae > Gigantidas > Gigantidas platifrons. Next base: position 138,059 of record MJUT01062840.1, read on the forward strand.
TGGACCACCAGGGTTCAGATCCCATGTTACCTTTACTTTTGAAGCTTAAAACTGCATTAATCTACAGGTAATTGGCATATTCAGCAAATTTTTACAGATAAAGCTGAGCTTTACATTAAATAACTCATTATCAGATGGCTACTGTGGTGGGTCAACTGACACAATATTGAAAGTGGACACTCAAAGAATGATTCAGCCAACTTCCTTTTAAATTGGCCTTGTGGTTTTAGAGAAGTTTAAAGAATGAACGTTTATGGACAGACGACAGACACCAAGTGATGGTGATAGCTCACATGAACTTTTAGTCCAGATAAATAAAAAAAGTTAAGCTATATGTCTAGCAGCAATTATGAAAATTGTAATTCTTGTTATTGATATCAGATATTTGACCAATATATTTCCTAAGGCTATTATGTAGCTCATGTCCAGCAACAAAGACAGAATGGCTATAAGCACCATAATTTCAAATGTCCTTAGGATATGGGGGTGAAACAAAGTGTATTAAAGGGTTATGGTGTTTAATGCCACTTTCAGCAATATTTCAGTTATATCATGGCAGCCAGTTTTATTGGTGGAGGAAACAGGATTACCCAGAGAAAACCAGTGACCTACAGTAAGTCACTGAAAACTTTATCAAATAATGTTGTATCTAGAACACCTCCCAATGAGTGGGATTCTAACTCACAATGTTAGTGGTGATATCCACTGATTGCAATGGTACATGTAGTTGTAAATCCAACTACCATACAAACATGAACACGACAACCCTTAAAGTATATCAGAATATGGTTCCAATTAATTAATCTACTTTGGGTTTAGGCACTTAGTTCTGGTAAGATCTGTCAACAGTCAAGATATTTCAAGGTAATATAAATGTAATGGAATGTTTTTAACTTAATATAAAAAAAAATATCTGACCTAGAGGTCATCTTTTATCAAATGAATTGGTTTTGGGTAATAGATCAGAATTAAACAAGAATGAGACAGTAGAAACAAAAGGCTGCAAGTCCATACAATAACCTTACATGTACAAGCTAACATGTAATATTAGGATGTACAAGTTTAATACAAGGTCTTAGTAACTTATACCTAACTATAGAAATATTGTCATCTATATGGGTGGATAAATAAATAAACAATGGATTTAAATTTTAACAGTTTGAACTAAATGGTAATATGGATCAGTGGGTGCTAAAACTGATGAAATAACACATTATTTTCTGTTTCTCAATCAAAATGCTTGATCACTGTTTATTACAATACTACAAAGGTAATATAATCAAGAAAGATGTAATCAACGGGATGGCAAACAAAAAGAAATGAAGGTTACTTGTCACACTTTCAACGGAGAGAAAGTGAGATCGATTTATGATATACCACTATTTTACTAACTAATACCTCGAACGCAAAAAAAGCAAAACTTGTTCAATATCCCATTTTCATGGGCCAGCGGAGATTCATAAATCATAGCTAGACATTGAACCCTTTAAGGTTATACAGATAAAATAAAGCATACCAGACAATACACAAAAAGCCATCTATGTTCGTTTAACCAGCACTAAAAGTACTTCGTGTCTATCTTTAAAATATCAAATTTTAACGATTTTTTTCGGAGCCACCTATAACTGCTGTCTATTGAAGTTCATCCATCTGTATAAAGTCCTCAATTTTTCAAGCTTTATTTCAAACGGAAAATATCTCGTAACAGAAGGTTAACTGCGAACACGATATGGACTTAACGTAAGATTTCACCCAAATGAACCTTCAGTTTTATTAACCATTGGGTGGTGGTTTCATGTTAAACCATCATCAATTACTTCAGAGAAAGATCTAATTCATTATTTGATTTTATAGGCAATAGATTTCTGTAGAAAAATAAAAGTAATCATCTGGAATTTAAGATTTCATGTATTTTCATTAGTTAGATATAAAATAAAATATTTTTCTATTGATGAGTGTTATCTAGTATAAGCAAATGTTAACAATTTTCCATTTCATTTTGAACTACATTATACATTTTCTTTCAAGGTGAAATAAAATTAGATACAGTGTTTTCTGCAGGGTTTTGGTTTTATAATTTCATTTCATACTATTTTTTTATCAAAATATATAAAACTAGAGGTTCACCTAAGTCCAAATATATAGCTCACCTAATAATTAACGATTCAAGCAAGTTTGTAGTTTTTGAGACAAGACAAGACAAGACAAGACAGTTTTATTCTTTAAAAAACCATTGTAAACGCATTGGTACAAATAATTTAAATACAAAATAATTATATACATATTATAACACCTACACATGTAAAGATTGTAAAGTTATTACATCTAATCTATATAACTCATTTGTATAACAGACAAAAGGCTAACCTGGAAGACCTGCTAGTGAACTTATCATATTCATAATGTGAGACAAGAACTTCTCATAACCACCATGTTATTCAGTAGAACAATTATAAGTAATCAAATCTGCATTTCAGTTGAACTATGACTTTTTAAAGTCCAGGTTTTGACCACGACCGTAAGACCTCAACAACGCCCTTCACTTGAAATATCCTGGCTACAGAACTCAACTGCATGATAAAGTGATCAGTTTTACTTGGAACTACTAAACATCATGTGATAAATCTCGCCATTTTCTTGCGACAGGTCGTTGGTTTTCTCTGGGTACTCCGGTTTCCTCCATCAATAAAACAGACCGTCACGATATAACTGAAATATTGTTGAAAGTGGCGTTAAACACCATAAACCCGATAAACCCCTCTAAAAATCACTAACATTTACATGATATAAGAATGTCATCTTAAAACTCCTGCTGTAGTACACCTTAGGAAACCCCCTGTTTAATGTGCCATCTGATTGATGTATCAACCATAATAGTAGTGCTGTAAATACATTTTGATTTATACTACCAGTAGAACCATTTGTCAGTTTGATCTTCCTTTATTGCAAATTAACACAAAGAAGTCAATTAAACACAATCATGAAGCTAACATAAAACACCAGTGTGTTCAAAAAGGAACAATTTTACAACTGTAAGAAAATGAAATGGAAATTTTTATTACAAGACCTTGCTTTCTTATACAAGGCTTGTTTCACCAAAAGGTTGACACTTGAATAATAAAACACAACTTTATTCACTGCAGAATATAGATATAGGTAGTATTATAATCTGTCTTATTTCCTGCCAGACTTGTTAAATGATTGTTTTAGCAACCAGGAGGTCGGGCTGTCGTGGTCGTGATCGCATGGTAGTTGGATTTACAACTACATATGCAATCAGTGCCTATCACCACTAACGTTGTGAGTTCGAATCCCGATCAGGAGAAGTGTAGATTGTACTCGATACAACATTATGTGATAAAGTTTGTCAGTGACTTGCGAAAGGTCAGTGATTTTTTCCAGGGTATTCCGATTTTCTCCACCAATAAAACTGAAATATAGTTGAAAGTGGTGTTAAACACCATAAACTACCAAAACCTATTTAACTTAGTTAGACTTGTTCATGATGAATGTTTAAGTAATGGTCAGTTCAGACCTACATTTAAAACATTTCGAAATCGTTTAAAAAATGCATCGAGTGTATTCACACAATGTCCGATTTCTAGTACAATGTTAAAAATCCCTGTTTGGTTCTAGGAAACCACAGAAATAAATGTGATCATAAAATAAATAGCAGGTGCAACACCTCATTTCCTGTAAAATAAAGTTTGCAAATTTTGATGGCTTCTGTTGAGTGGGCTCTGAGGAGTTGTAGATTACATATATATTACTTATTTCCTCCTTAAGGAAAGAGTTTACAAAGAACAAAATATTACAATACAGTTTCAGAGAAAATAAAAGATTAAGCTTAAGTTCAAAAGTTACTACATTCGATTGCTGGAAGTATCTTAGAAAAAAATAAAGGTCATGACACGAAAGAACTTAATATATTGAATTTCTGTCTCTCATCTGGTTCAAGTTCAAATTCAGTATTGCATGATAGCATAAGTCTTCATCTGACATATTTCTAGGGTATGCAAATAATGTTAAATATTATTTTAAAAATGACTATATTTAGGTCTTTTTCCACAGGCACTTGTTTCATTCAAAAAATATATGCCCTCTCCTCTTCCTTACTTCAAGGTAAACATCTGCCTTTTCCCCTTTCCCACTTTGCCTCAATATTTTTCATTTATTTGTGATCCTTTCGCTGACCCAATTATATCGTTACACTCCCGAGATATTTCTCTTTCCGACTGCCACATTTAAATATATCTACCAGGTCCCCCTCAGACGAATTGGACAAGAATATTCAGCGAAGGTAGTTTGTTTTATTTTTAAGTCATTGAAACGGATACAGCCACTTCCGGTCTGGTTTAAATGGATTTGGAAAATTAAAAAAAAGGTGCTTTAAAAATCAAATGTCAGTAATTTGGAGTTGAACATATTTTTATAATCTGCATTGGAACAATTATTTGTATTTTAAAGGCTTACTTTACATTTGAGAGGAGATGATCATGATGGCATTGTTACAAATGGCCGGTCTAGAGAATTCCGAATTCATATGAAAAATCCAGCGCAAACCAGAAGTGGTTGTATCCGTTTTAATGACTTTTAAGCTACCTTCGCTGAATATTCTTGTCCAATTCGTCTAAGGGGGGCCCGGTAGGTATGTTTAAATGTGGCAGTCGAAAAGAGATATATCTCGAGAGTGCAACGATATAATTGGGTCAGCGAAAGAATCACAAATGAGCAAAAAATATTGAGACGAAGTGGGAAAGGGGAAAAGGGCAGATGTTTACCTTGAAGTAAGGAAGAGGAGGGGGCATATATTTTTTTAATGAAACAAGTGCCTGCGTCTTTTTCTATTAGATAATGCATTTTAAAAGGACAAACATCTATTGAAAGTTTACAGTACTAAACATGATGGGTGCCACTAGTGGAGCAGGAACTGCTTACCCTTTCCGGAGCACCTTAGTTTTCTGCATAGTGATTTGTCCTTTTGTTCTTTTTCTTTTTTGGCCATTGTGTTGTATGTCCTTTGATTGACAGATTCTGATTTCCCCTTTGGTATTTTCAGACAAAGAATTTCAAAGGACAGAAAATGATGACAGCTCACCTAAGTGAACACTTTTGTCAAATGGGTTAAAAAGTTAGAATAAAACACCATCCACTGCAGAAATTGGATTTTTTTTTTTAGATAATTTATATCGCAATTAATAATAGTAATTTCTGGTATGTATATTTAACCAAATTCAAATAAAATGATAAACATCTCCATTTTCAGCAAAAGACGTTTAAAACAAGGCTTTTATCTAAGCTAAGTACCATATGAAAGCTTGCATGCTAACCAACTCTTTAAATCTAAATACAATTTACATGATTACCTCGTGATGCAACACTCAACTCAAAATAGTCATTTCTCCTAGATATCAACAGAGCTGTTTATATGATATACCCTATACATATTGACTTTAAAGCAATGGAACAAATCGCTCGCTCGTGTATATCAAAATTCTTTTTTAAAAATATGCTGTCACTTTCTGACAAGTACCCAAGTTTGCGTTTCATTGTTGCATTATTGAGATAGATTCAGTCGGGGAAAGGATCAATTAAGTTTAATCAACCGGCCAAGTGATGTGAACCGACCAAATCAATTTTCAATCAAGGATTTATTTCCCTTCATTTTTAATTGTTTTCCAAATAAAGCATGTCATACTAAAAATACAATCATTCCACGTTATTCTACCGATCAAAATGGCGGAAACTCATGTTGCATATGACTGAACTATGTGGTCTGTAGGCGTAAAGACAATCAAGGACATTATCACCTATGGAATTTACTTTTGTTTTATCTTGTATATTTAATCAGTCCTATTTTAAAGGCAATGAGGGACAGGATGTTAATTATACTTTATTGTTGGTATGTGTAAGTGAGAAATGGAGACATGAGAAGGAGATGAGATAAAGAGTTAACATACATGAGACAAAACCAAGTGAGACAAATATAATTGAGGAAAGAGACAAAAGTGATATTGAGTAAATAGAACCAGACAGAATGATTGAGGAATGAAGGAAAGAGAGCGAGACATATAATAATTGAAGAAAGAAAGAGGAGATTAAATAATTGAGGGAAGAAAAAGAAACAAAATGATTGGGGAAAGGGGAGATAAAAAATGATTGAGGACAGACAAAGTGATTAAGGAAAGAGAGGATCAAATGATAAAGAACAGAAAATGGGACAAAATGATTGAGAAAAGGAGGAGAGAAAATAATTGAGGAAAGAGAAGAAGACAAAATGAGACAAAAGAATCAAAAATTAAAAAGAGACAAGTGGAGGCAAAACTTAAAGTTAAAGGGGGACAGTAAGATGTATAGATACGGGAGACAAGGGGGAGGGGAGGGGGGGTAGTAGTAAGAATAAAGATAGATAACAAAATTAGTGAGACAAGGGAAGACAAAGGGGACAGTAAAATAAATTTCCTGTATAAAGGGACAGTATAATTGATTGCCTAGATAAAGGCAGACATTATCTAAAATAAGGAGTAAAGGTAAGTCAAAGGTCACAGTATGAAATCTTTACTAGAATAAAGAGACAAGAGAAGATAAAAGTGACAGTAAGTTTGATTGTCTAGAATAAAGAGACACGAGAAGACAAAAGTGACAGTAAGTTTGATTGTCTAGAATAAAGAGACAAGAGAAGACAAAAGTGACAGTAAGTTTGATTGTCTACAATAAAGAGACAATGAATTGAAGACAAGTGGGACAGTCATATAAAGACAAGTGAAGATGATATGAAAGGGAATCATTAAAAGTACAAGGAAACCCGCATCCCATTTAGATACCATTTAAACTATCTCCCCTTATATAAAAACGTGTTTGGTCTCTTTAATTAGTAATACATGAACAATAGTATGTAATTAGATTTGCTTTTAATATATAATACCGAACTACTGAAGTATAATAGGAGAACCATCCGGGAGTTGAATATTAACCACCATTTTTTGACAGAGATAAAATGGTGAATAATTAAAGCATTTGGGATTTTGCTGATAATAAGTAATTGTTTAGAATTCCCAAGTCAATAAGAAGCAATAAGTAATATCAAGTTAGATACAAAGATATAATAGATGTACAGTGGAATCTAGATCAGGACTTGAGTTTTTCAGTCTACATACTTTGTTTGTACTATAGCTCCTGAGAAATTTGCTGTTCAACCGAGAAAAATAATTTGAGATGCAAATTTATCAATATGGTAAAAAATAATAACATGAAAATGTACGATTTCAAATTACATATTAAATTTTAAAAGCTTTAAAGGGATACAAATTTTAGTTATTTTTATTGTCCTTTTTTTTGATGCAGTGAAACGCTAGTTCAAACACTGAGAAAATATATAATAAAATGTTTATGACGTATGTCGGTTGAAAATTATGCTATTATTAGGCATGATCTTCAAAGTATTGCAGTCTCTGACGTCAGCTACTAGCCCGAAGTTCTAGTCTAGTAAAAAAGTTGTCATGTTTAATTTCTAGCTTGACTAATCTACTAACTCAAAGAAGCATCAAAATAAAACTTCTTTTTATTTTAATGTTATTTAATGTTTTTTACTTATTTTTTAATCATTTAATTAAATAGGTAATTTTGTCTCTCATAAAGTTGAACCAAACCAATTCAGTCTCGTAAAAATAAAAGCCAACAATTTATTCAGACTTGTCCTCTATGCCTTTGATTCCAAAGCAAGACTTTTCAAACAGAAGGAAATGACAACATGATGTATAAAAGTGAGTCTAAATACTGTAGAAGAAAAGTTGTCAGAGGCCATAAATCAAAGAAGACTGACAAAAGAAAAAATACAAAAAGACAAACAAGGAATGTTCCACAAAACAATACACATAAAACTAAAGATTGAGCAACACAAACTCCACTAAAAAACCAGGGTGATGTGTAAGCAGTTCCTCAATTCCTGCTACACTTGTGACACCCATCGTGTTACTGTTAAACGACACGAGGAATGGAACGTCATCTGATATATGGAAATTCTGTTGGCCACCATTGATTATTCGTAAAGAAATACATACAGCATAAATAAAGAACTCCATATAAAACAAATAGGAGGAAAGACAAAATAAACATTGTTTTACATAGAAATCATTGCAGACATATAAACATGAAACCAAAAACAGGAAGAAGTGTCTATACAAATGTTCAGGTCACGAACGGGCCTACAAACAGTGTTGCTCATTAGGAACAGGAACTGTTGCAAGCTGTCACGACTCATTTATGAGCAAGTAGTGTGACATTCTTCATTTATTTGTTCATTTACGTTCTGTGCTAAGGGCTAAAAAAAAGTAGTGTATTTCATATGTCCTGCATGACCAGCGAACAAGCTTTTCAGAGAGGTTGCACCTTGGCTACTGCGGAGAAACCAGGTCCTATTCCTATACCACGAGTGGGGATCTCATGACAGCACAATATCAAACTCATTTGGACTTAAATATGTTTTGAATGATGTAAAGATCATTGTTCCCACACCCTGTCTCAAAGTTGTCATCAATCCATCCATATTACTTTTAATAGTTTACCCCTCCCCAATTTTTTTGCAAACATTTTGTAAAAATATTAAAAAGAAAATGTGCCATCCATTGTATTAAGTTTTTTGACACTTTGAATGAGAATCATTCCATTCAAACACAATGATAAAATCACCAAATCAGATCACTGCATAAACAAATACTAAAATTGATAAATTACTCCAAATAAAGCATGGATAAATATCCTTTACCAATTATAAAATAACCACTTGCAGCAAATTAATAGTGACTTGATAATTATGTACAAATACCAACACGCCATAAAAACAAGCATTGCACAACAAAAATATCATCATATAACACACAAATTAATAAAGATACCAAAGGTCACACTGAGCCCCAAAGGGCACACAAACAATTACATACGTTGCATCATAATGAAGTAGTTTCTGGGTAGGTTTTCGTAACAAAAGAATGCCAAATCTGATTATTGGCATAACAAACTCAAAACTCGATATACACTGTCCTCTGGGACAAATACAAACTCATCACCAATTCAACGAATGAACGTAATGAGACCTATTCTTTCAGAGTATGGTGATTTAATTTGTTAGATGCTGCAGAATTTCACTCGGTCCATTTATCTGACCAAATAAAATTTGCTTTATGAAATCTAAATCATTGTCACTTGAGTTGCAATGCAGGCTGGGTAACAATCAGCCGATTCGTTTTTTTTGCATCGATTAAATATATCAATGTGTAGAGTGAGTTATTAAAATAAAACTGAATAATACGGTTGTAATATAATTCCACATGTATTGCATAATATTGGTTTTCTATTCAATGAGAAGACAACCATCTCTTTGGAATAGAGTTCTATTTGATGGCAAGCAAGAATGAACTGGTATTAATAAACAAAACTTTCTCTATAAAAGACAGCTCTGTAAGGGATATATTGTATTACAAAAAGGATTACTTTGAGTAATTGGATGGTCTTCGACTTTAATCAACAAGCAATGAACACAATCCAGACTATTAAATTCTAATGTAAAATAACTTTTGCTTGATCAAATTCACTGGTATAACTTTTGTTTGATCAAAATCATTGTTATATTGTGGTTGCTAAATTTGTTTGCATACATGTATAGACTCGCCAGAGTCTGTATCACTCACATGGTTATTCATGTACATTTATGTTTTTGCCTAGTGTTAGAGACAATTTATTTTATTCATTTCCCTACAGAATCCTATGGTATACTTAAACTAATTAAAATCTAAATTAAATAAATATTCAGAATTTTGGGAATTGTTCCTTTTTGTTCTCTCATATCTCTGAAACAGTAAAGGCTACAAAAATTTGTCTGAGCAGCTGAAGAATTCAATTGAAAAAATGCATGCAAATAAGACTTACATTTTTTTTTTAATTATCATGTTTGGTCCCCTTTGGCTCCCTTTCTGTCTCGAAAACCATTAGAGCTAATTCAAATATGTTTGAAAAATACTCACAAAATTTCAAAAGGAATCTTATCAAAATTTTGGGCATTGGTACCTAATTTTTACCCCCTCATGAAATACTACTGACAGACTCAAAGGAAAAACTGTAAAAAGGTACAATTTCTAGTGTTAGTCTCTTTTGACTCCCTTCCATTTGACCCTATCTTATCTCAGAAACTATGAGAGCTAGGTCAAATCTGTTTGAAAAATTCAAGTAAACACTTTTGTAAGGAATCTAAAGAAAAAAGCTCTATCCTTTTAGATAAGTAGCAAATACCAATTCTATATTTATAGTCATTTGACCCGATTTGGGGGGGGGGGAGGGTCCAACCAACATTCTACCACAACTGTGCATAGAGGTGCTAACCCCAGCAGAATGCCAGAGATAGAGAATTGCTTAAAGAATAGAATAATATCAACAAAAATAAGTACCTTCCAGTGACTCTTAGGATCAAGGAAATTAAGAGTAAATATATGAATTAATATAATAATCAAACAGAAATAGGACATCAATATGAAAAAAATAGATATTAAGTTACAATCAATATTGAAACCTATATAAAGCTCGTGAATTGTCAGGTATTTGTGAATCAATTTCTGAATCAATGTGTCGAGCTTTCAAAACTAGAGTATTTTGTGTACATAACTATTCATTGGTCCAATTCAGACGTAGTTTATATTTTATATCCAAATTTGCAACAACCTCACCCCCCCCCCCTCCCCACACACACATTTTCATTTATTTATATTACATTCCTATCAACTGAATTCATTAGGAAACAATGATTGATACAAGGATGTCCAATTAGAATGTAATACATAAAAATCTATCTTAATTCAATACATAGTGTTTATATGACTGCAAGGTTCTTGGTTAGAAAACAAGACTGCAATTAAGCCATTGATTTTCTACATTTAACCCTACTATGGAAAATCAACAATTGCTAAATGTTAATTTGATTCTGGCTATATACTGTGTATATTTTTTTAGTGCATGCTGGCAGTGACACTGACAACAGGCAAAATTACTTTAGTGTATTTATATTGATTTAGAAGGCCATTTCCCTCAAGATCTTTCTGTTCTCTAACATTGAACCCTAAATCTTACATTAATATGCATGATATTGATACCTAGAAACAAGTTATATCAGATATATTGCATGGAACAAGTAAGTTACATAAAATATAGTAATGGATGTTCATTTCTAGAGGAGATTGTACTTTCAATGGACCCTTCATTTCTTTAGATATTTTAAATTAGGATTTTTAGCAAATGTAATGTAGAGATAGGCCAGGGATACAAATGAAACCTTTTGCCCTTTGTCAAACCACAAATACTAGTATGTACTCACTTTTGTTTATGATCATTTGGAGTGGGTTTGGGGTTGGGGTTATGGTGTTTAAGCCACTTTCAACAATATTTCAGTCATATTGTGACGGTCAGTTTTATTGGTGGAGGAAACTGGAGTACCCAGAGAAAACCACAGACCTGTCGCAAGTAACTGACAATCTTTATGACATAAGGTTGTATCGAGTACACCTCGCCATAAGCTGGATTCGAACTCACAATTGTAATTGTAAATCCAACTACCATATGATGACGACCACAACTGCCCCACAAATTTTCTGAATGTTGTTGGTCATTCAAAGTATCATATTAAAACCCCAAATGAAATGTAAATGTTTAATAGACCATGAATTGGGAAATACTTGATATCTATGCATTATAGAACCAACTACATTCCTGCTTTATGCAATATAGGCATAGATTGATACAACACCTGTCCATGTAATGCCCTTTAATGTGGCAATTTCAGAGCCCCAGTGATAAAAGTGAAAACCATTCTGTAGCCTTTTAGCGCCTGCTAAACTTTCTCCTACAAGTCCAAATCAAGCCTTATTTTGAGCTTGTTATCATTCTATAGAGGTAATTATGAATGCAAGACGATACATGTCATAGACCAATTTGACCACCTTCAGATGACAAAAGGCAGCTCACAGTGGAAATTACTTTTTAATGAAGCTTTCTTAATGTCAATTATGAGATATATTTCTGCAAGAAAATATCAAAACAATTCTTTGCACACTACACTCACATACATGTACCTATACCATTTTTCCATTTTAGCTGGAAAACTGAAACTTTCAATTTGAACAGTAATGAGTTGTACATCATGTACATTGTATGTGACTAAAAATAATTTTGAGAAACAGACCAGACACCACAATAATAAACAAATAACAGCCAAACCTGTATTAAGAGGTCACCTTTTGTACAAATAAAAAGTGCTCTTTTAATACAGGTGACTGCTTAATAGAGTTGACCGCATGGGAAGATTTGACTGTACTGAGGCTACCAGATTTATAAGGGGAGAGGGGGCATGCCAGGTCTGTGAATGCCTGGCTATGGGTAGGTAGGTGTATGAAAACCTTATCAATAGAGGTAGGTATCTTGGATGAAACACATGACTATTATTCATTTTCAGTTGTGATACAATCAGGTAACTCCAGGAAAAGACCAGGTTACATAATTTTTTAACATGAAACAAACAGGAAACAAGTGTGAAAAAAAAATCATATTTTTTTGGGCATGGTAAATCTTTTTTTTTTCAAATTTTACCAAAATCTTTTCTTTTTTTTTTTTGGAAAACTGCAGGGTCAGATTATTAAAGTATGTTTGTATCTTTAGGGTCAATGAATTTCGTGCTATAAAATTATACTTGCATCCAATTTTTAAATAACAACATGACCACTCTCCCGTTCCCTTCCCCCCAAAAAGTTAAATGGTGATTCCCTAAGATTTATTTTATATTCACAATAGTAAGGTCATTCTACTAGAACTACAGTACAGAACTATCATATTGTTCTAGTAATTATTTATCAAGGTTTGTGCTCTGTGTTTTCCATCAATTTGAACTATAATTCCTATAGAATAAGGCTTACAAGGTTATTATCGATCAATGCTTATAGAATGTGGAAGTTTCAATAATCCTCGCTCAAGCATATCAAGTTATGTATATTTCATCAACAATGTTGTAGTGTAATAATAAGATTTGTCATTTTACATTTCATTTAAAATTAAAAATGATTAACTTTAGAGATTTAGTATCATTTACTGTATATAGTATACAAGTATGGTAGATTCTTAAATAAAAACAACAACAATGACAGGTGATTTCTCCCCCAATTACAATCACTTGTTATGATAATCCATATGATCTAATTTTCAATAACATCCCATAATGGGGGATATACTAATAATCACGTGGAAAAAATTGGTGTGGATCTTATTAACCCTACTGACCTAATTTTTTTCTCTCTCTCTCATGTAATAATAAAGAACCGCCTAGCGCATGAATGCGCGACGTATCCCTCCGCACTTGCATAATATTTAGTTTTATATATTTATAGAAAGCAGCCTTGCAGTCTTAATGTATAACATACTTACAAGCCACATGCAAAGATTATTCAAATCTATCCATGTTTACTAAAGCTATCACATAAACAAGACACAATTCTCAAAATTGGTGATTTTTCAACCAAAAATTAAGATTTTCCCCCAAAACCCTTGCTTCAAATATTTCCATGTAAGAACCCATCCAAGATAATGATATTTACAAGCAACACGCAAAAAATTATTCATATTTATCAATGTTTACTAAAGTTATCGCGTAAACAAGACACAATTCTCAAAATTGTTGATTTTTCAAACAAAAACTAAGATTTTCCCCCAAAACCCTTGGCCTTGCTTCAAATATTTCCATGTTAGAACCCATCCAAGATAATGATAATTACAAGCCACATGCAAAAAATTATTCAAATCTATCCATGTTTACTCAAGTTATCGCATAAACAAGAAAGTGTGACGGACAGACAGACAGACGGCCGCTATTACTATATCCCCTCACCGCTATCGCTGGGGGATAATAAATACTAGTAAACAATCCATTATCTGAAAGAACATGAATTGAATTTTGAACCAAAACAATGAATTGAGATTTTTCTACTAAATATTGTAACTGATTGCAAAACCATAAATTTGTTCAATCTCAACTTTTTTTGTATAACAAAACCATATTGTTGAAATGGCATTAAACACCATAAAACCAAAACCTTGCATAACAAAACCAGCTTAAAACTTGCATAAAGCCCAAGATGGAAGTTCTAAATTCGTCAATGGTCTGGCCTCAAAAAAGTAAACAAAATTTCAAAGTATAATTTCCAAGGATTTTTGTCCGAGTTTGGATGATTTAGGTATGCATTGTACTAGTAACTACAACTGGTACTATAACACGACCTCTGCCTTCTACCATAACAACTGTGTTATTGAATTTAGCCAGACAATAATCACACATGACAGGAAAAAAAGACTCTGATAAAACATTGGTCATCACTGACATTATAATGGAATCTCAGACGATCTATTTGTAAATTGTCACACAATATACCGTTACTATTTCTCCCCTTGGACAAACAATTTTTTCTTACATTAAAGAACTGACAAGTTGTAAATTATTGTCTCCCCTCGGACAAAAAAAAATATCTCGTTATCTGCATGCTTTCTGACTTTGTAATCCCTTGGATATGATTATTTCTGGAAGATTGTAAACTCTTTGAAATATGGTCTCTCTCCTTAAGGACATAGGGATTCTTTTGAAATTCTAATACAATTTTCCCGATTATTCTTGCAAAATGTCTGTTATTGGAAAACTGGAAACTTGTAAGTATGATGTTTGTCATCATCATGTAGACATTTTTAATAAACCATGTGATAAACTACATATGTATCAAATTCTCCTTCTATATAGTTTGTAACATTTAAGAATGTGATCAAGTGAACTTTGTACTATATGGCATAGGATATCAACATCACCGTAAACAGTGAAATATCTGTCTAAACCAAACCTCCGTGGAACCAGCTTTTTGTGTTCCAAATAGGCAGGTGTTCGCTTTACACAGGTTAATTTAAAGGAAAACTCCATGGTCTTAACAAGTTAGCATGAA
>MJUT01062850.1:9080-19409 GCA_002080005.1 Gigantidas platifrons
AAACAATTTGTTTAGAAAAATACATAGCCCCCTCCCCCTTAAATGGTCTGTGCCTTAGCAATTACATATCTGAGCGTTTTCAAATTTGGCATCATGTTTTGTATTGTTAAGCTTATACCTGTACTCTGTGATCGATCTTCAATTTTCTCTGCTCACCAAATTCCTATTTGGCAACTACGTATACATGTACCTGTACTTGTTCCTTACACGCATATGGCGTTAGACGTGAATTTTGCATATATTTTTGTTAGAGCTCCTTGATCCTTACTACCAACATTTCTGTTGCTAAATTTTCCTTTGCGACACGTTTTCATATGGTACTGACTGGCATTACGCGGATTTCCGGGCAAGGATACCGTTCACACAAAACCCATTTAACTGTACAGACAGATGTGTTTGCAAAATTGACGGGTTTCCACGCAATGAATGTATGCTAACAATGAAGTCTGATATGTGGGGCCTTCGGTGAACTACTTGGTTTTGTTAGTTTTCCTTTTTATAAAATTGTACAACTGCATGAACCTACTTCGAGACGATGTTCAAATATCCGCGCGTGTGACTTAGCAAACCACCCGTGATATACCGGTATATGATTTTGTTGTTGTTGATTTTTTGTGTTTTAACGCCATTTTCAACAATATTTCAGCTATATCATGGCGACCAGTTTTAGTGGTGGAGGAAGCCGGAGTATCCGGAGAGAACCACCGACCATGGGCAAGCAACTGGTAAACTTTATCACTTGCGGCTGTGAGTCGAGTGCCACCTTTTTTGTAATTTACAAAGCCGGGCGCGAACCCACGCCGTATTGGTAATAGGCTTGTGTGTGTTGTTAGATCCAACGACCTAACTCATTGAGCCACCCGGGCCCCTCTTGATATATATATATTATACCATTCAATATGTAAAGAAAATTCACATGATATTTCTGAATATTTTATTTAAAGACAATCTATTCAATGTATTACACTTCATGATAATGAAAAGAAATTTGATTTTTATTCTTATGTAATTTTAAATATCTCAGGGCCACAGGTACCATTGAGATTTGTTTCTTCTCTGCTATGCACAAATCATTAATTAACAAGAATAGAGATGGTTGGCTTGTAATAAGGATGATGTGTCAGTAGAGCAATATGTCTAACCCCAGTCTGTTGCGAAATAGCACTGTCAAAATCCAGCAAAGCGTTTCAAATGTAACTTATTCTCACCATGATATGGCTGAAAATTGCTCATTTGACGTTATACAAAAATCACTCACTCACACTCTCAGAAACTACATTTATAGTACTGTTCTTATTAAGCCACAATTGCACATGAAAATGATCTGCCCCTTATTTTTAGGTCCTCACATGAATCTTAGAAATCGACTACCAAATAAACGTAAGACGGTGCACAAAAATAGCTTTACTTCTTCGGAATATCTCATGGACGTAGTATATATAGCCATCTAAACTAAACCACCGAACTACATCTAAAAACAGTAAAAAGGCAATGTTATCCATTGGAATTTTTTCTTCGGCCAGCAGTCTATTAAATGATACGTATTCTGTCTCTTCCCTTTTCTTTTAACGTCTGTATAACTTCTGGTAATAAGGACACAATATCTTGATAGGAATATTCATTGGTATCAATTCTTGTGATTTCAAAACTTTCATTTCCGGAATCAGAACTTGTTGAAGCATCGATTTCCTTGTTAGTGGTATCAGTAACATTCACAATCTTTTTTGAAAGGGTTTTCTTTTGGTACAACATTTGGGTTTGAAACATGTATCGTCTCGCTTTCTTTATTTATAGTTATTGTGGGACCTTGTTCCCTACATAGTTCTGAATTATCTTAAAATTCAATGTTCTTAAAAGTTTCCCTTCTGACAGTTTAAATTAAATTTCCTTGTCATGATGCTGTTCCATCAAATGTTGAACAATTAAAGAAAAAGTTGAAAGTTTCTCGGTGCAATATACACATAAGTATGTCATGTTGTCCCTGCAATAGAAACAAAAACACCCTTTAAAATGATCGTTCTATATATGATGTATGTTGTACTTCTCTTGATAATCGTTTAAATAGATGCAAATATATATAAAAAAAGCATAAGAAGTTTCTCATGATAAGACAACATTCATACAACATGTACAAGAGAAAGAGAGAGAGAAACAAATACAAACGAAACACAGAATATAACTTACATAAAATCTAAAGCTAAAGCATTATGCAAATTTTCCATTATAAAATCGGAAGATTATCTTGGTAATATATCTTAACAAACACGTGAGATTATGGAATTTCGTCGATCTCTATAATGAAATCACATGATTGCAACATCCTGTGCAAAGTTTACTTTTCAAATTGATAATTAAACTGTCTTGTCCGAAAAAAAAGAAAGCAGTTAAAACCAAAGGTTGAAGAAGCCATTAATATAGATAATGGCAATATTTTATTGATTATAACTGCAAGCTGTACGAATGTTATTTTTAGGCAATTCACCGTACAGTACTGAACAATTCGCTGTACAACACAATGAAAATATTTTGACTAAAATCGTCCAGAATAAGCTATTTCTACAAAAATTTTGAATTGACACTAAGTTATAATGACCAATAGTTGCTACTTTTCCCGTAAAATACGCGATATGCGTCCAAACAATGACGCCCGAGTCGATTTAAAGCGTCGCATGATTGTTTTGACAGGTACCAGATGCACTTATTTTGAGTTTAAAACGACGTATAAAACATTCTGCATGGCTATATATGCTGCGATTCATTGCTAAATTTCTTACAAATGGGCATATAACTTCTTGACAACATAATACAAGTATAAACAGGAATAAATTATGAGATTCCTACCTCGTGTGTGCGATCCGTCCTTGTTCTCCCGCTTGCCTGGTACACAATTTCCGGTGTCAATGATACACAGTGTCTCTTGAGTGGAGAAATATTGTAACCCACGGGCAACTGAAGGAGAATCTATATTTCTAACTTGCAGACTCAATGGAATTATTGTGGAACTCAGTTCGACTATCTTTCCTTCCGCCATTTTGGAAATGTAATTTTCCCGCGTTGGTAATACTTACGGCACTGTGGTTTGCCTGCAAGAATGGCCTGCTACCTATGTCATACCAATGGTAAATAAAATTACCATTGGGTAACGATGGAAGGACTGTGAACGCACCATGTGTCAGCTATGTCAATCTTGCGAGATTGGTGACGAATTTCATTATGTATTAGTGTCAATATTTTGTAGCTGAAAGAAAAATTATAAATCGAAAAATACTTTTTCAACAGACCAAGTGCATTAAAACTGTCATCATTATTTAACAAAAAGAAACCTGAAATTATTCACAAACTATGTAAGCTAATTGATATAATAAATAAGAAAATTAGTTCTCCTTGAAAAAAAAAATCATCACACCTCTGTTGGTATTTGTATCATTTGTAGTTAAAGTTTAAGGGACGCACCATTTAACTTCCAGGGGTATGTTTCACAGGCACTTGTTTTCATCAATGGGAGGTCGACTATCAATGTATAATAAATACATTGAGTCGACCCCCCATTGATAGAAACAAGTGCCTGTGGTATGTTTTTTTTCCTTAAAAAAATATTCTGATTCCCAATGTTACTGAAAAAAATATTCTGATTTCGGAGGAAAAAAAATAATCTGATTCAGAATTTTTGTCATATAACCTAATGCTAAATTCTAGGAAAAAAAATTCGCGATGCGCGCGAGAAAAAAAAAATATTCTAACTCTCATGTTGTTCGAAAAAAAATTTCTGAACGAATCTAAAAACGATACCCAAGTTAAATGGTCGGTCCCTAAGCATTTTTTTTCATAGCGAGCATCGCAAGATGCGAGCTAAACAGCAACATGTGTGTAAGAAGATGAATCAATATACTAACAATACCAACCGGAAGTGGTTTTTAAGTTTCAGCATAGAATGGACAATCGGAGAGAATGACCGGAAATAGCCTATTAATTAGAATAAAAAATAAGTATCCAGTTCAAAAATAACAAACAAAAAATAGGAATCCGTACAGCTTCTTTACATGAAACGATTAATTTATTTAAAAAAATGACAATCGCTATCGTTTACGTCACACAAGTGTATTGTTACGTCACGTCATTCATTTCATGACACTGTTTAGAGTAAACAATCATTGGCCTGTGTTTCTCAAGTTGGTGGCGATTTACAGTTGGTTGCCGAATAATTGTTTCAGCAGAGACAAACAGAACTCCTTTGCATCTAAAAATCAAACTTTCAGCTATAAAATTACTTGATCACGTAGTTAACTCCCCAAATACACTTGTAAATAAAATTTATATAAATACAGAAAAAAAACAATAAATGGGTAACCACTATAAAAGAGTGGATTAATAAGTTAGGAATTGGACATCTTAACTTTAACACAAATAATATTAAATTTTATATTAATAGCATTCAACAAAGGATTCAAGATCAGGCTAAACAGAATATGAATAGCTTGATTAATGTATGTGAAAAGTTGAAGTTTTTTCGAGAAATTCATAAAAGTGGTGAAAGACCCCCATACATTGATATCTGTAAATTAAAATCAGATAGATCTTTGCTGAGCAAATTCCGGCTTAGTGCCCATTCTCTGGCCATTGAAAAAGGTCGTTACTCAAATATAGAAAGACATAATCGTGTCTGCCTGTCTGACATGTGATACAGGAGAAGTTGAGAACGAATATCATTTCTTTTCAACTTGTCCACATTATATATCTTTAAGAAAAACATTCTTACAAAAGTTAACATTAAAATAGTTAACTTAAATATTTCATTAAGACACATGTCTTTACTTTTTAATAGTAGTTTGCTGGTCACTCTTAAAATTACAGTCAATTTTTTAAATGATTGTTTCTTAATGAGAAAGGCCATTTAGAAACTGAGGCTATTTTAATATACTTAGTAGTACTAAATACCACTGTCATTCCATGAGTCTGTTATTTTGTATTGTTCCAGTTTATACCATAACCATTTATTGTAAATGTGTTCGTGCGAATAAAATATTGTCTATTGTCTATTGTATTGAACGGTGCAGTTCTCAGCAATGCGAAAAGAATGTCTTTATATTTAAAATTAGTAAGATAAATCTCGAGTACGTTGAGATTTTCCTCAAGGAGATTCCGCAATACTTAGAAAGATGTCACTGGGGTTTCCCCACATTCCTAACCTATGACGTCACGAAAGTTAGTTCCGACTAAAGTACATCTTGTATATACATGTATATAGGCCATTTTCTATCACATAGGTTGTATCTATTAGCAAAATAGATGTATTTCCATAGAATACATACTTAATGTTTGATAAATGATCATTATGTACGGAGTGAAGTACAGGAAACAGCCTTTTAATTTGAATAAAAAATAACTATCCAGTTTAAAAATAATCCCCCAAAAAATAGAAAGGAAACCGTACATGAAACGATTAATTTATTTAAAAGATGGACAATCGTTAGACCTTCTTGTTTCGCCCCTAAAGCTGTCGTCACACGATTTTGTTGATCATGTCGCTCATAGTTTCAAAACAAAGAAAATAAAAATGTCAAGCAATTGTAGGAGTATAAAGATGATTTAAAAAAAAAACAATATTGATTCAGTCGGCTTCCTCCACCACTAAAACTGGTTGCCATGATATAGCTGAAATATTGTTGAAAGTGACGTTAAATACCAAAAATCAAATCAATTAAATCATTTTCAAAAACTAAAAAACAAATAAGAAAAAAAAATGTTTTTCTATTTTTTTTTTTTTTTAACTTCAAGAGATTGGGGACTCTTAATCATAGACTGGTAAAATACATGTACATGTCTATGCGTAGATGCGATGCTCGCCTGTAGGCTGTGCCTAATCCATATTAATTTGTATTCAATGTACACACATAATCTTGATAATTAATGTAATAAGATTTAATCAGTTTGAATAGAACCGCAAGAGTTATCCTCCTTTGTACGTTCCTCATTAAGGCATGGCCTACGTGACCAAAATCACTTTTGCACACGTCTGAGACGTGATGTCTCGCGATTAACGCTTCCTTTTTCAAATTTCCATTAACAGAAGCAGACGTGAAATATGGATTGGTAAAATTTTGTTAAATTTTCTTCATTTTATATGCAATTAACGACATTTTGCTGAAAACAGTTAAGAATAACATTCTTGCGTGTTTGTGCAATGCATTTTATACGAATTTATCTCTCTGGAACACAACAAAACATCATTTGACTTGTGTAGTCCTATCACATAGTACCTCGGGTGGCGAAATTTACTATGTTTTCTATTTGCTGCCTCCGCATGAAATAAAATATGAAAAAAAAATACCAATGAAAACGTAAAATATGAACAAGGAATGTGAAGTCGTATGTTATTGGACTATTGACTTGTGTTGTTCGCATGCAAACGGCCAGGGACTTGCTCCCAGCGCTGCCTTTCGTTATCAATAATGTTAACCCTACTATCAATGTGCGGTACTTTTAACCCTACTATTAATGTGCGGTACTCAAATTAATTTTAACCCTACTATCAATGTGCGAACCCCCTACCAGAGGGTGTGCCGTGGGTAGAATAGGCACCAGGTTTCTCCGTCCTAGAGGCACTAGTCCTTTAAATTGGGTCAACCCCGGGGTATAGAAAAGGGACCGACAGCTTCTTCGGCTTGACGGGGCGTCCGTCGGTTGTGCGGGATGTATAAATTGACAACCATCCCGTCCTTCGGATGAAACGTAAATAAAACCGAGGTCTCGTGTTGAGAGATTGCCACCCTCTTCGCACGTTAAAGAACCCAGTGTAACAGCTCACTTTGAGCATTATGCTCATCATGAGTGGTCCATAGGCAGGGGCGGATCCAGGATTTCAAGTTAGGGGGCGCACTTTAAAAAAAATCGCGACGAGCGGAGGGAGGCGCGAAAATGTTTGGTGTATTTCATGTGAAAAATCATGATTTTACACAAAATATATTTTTTTCCTATTTTAGGGGGGGGGGCGCGCCGGGTGCGACCCACCCCTGATAGGAGACCTGTTGCACTGGCAAAATTATCTGTCCCTACCCATTACATTTCATTGTTTCGGGTCCCGTGGCGTTTAAATTATTCTCGTCCTGAATATAGCTGAAAAATTGCTCGCTGGACGTTAAACATCAATCTATCAATCAATGTGCGGTACTAAAATTATCTTAGTACCGCACATTGATAGTAGGGTTAAAATTATTAATAACGAAAGGCCAGGAGGAAGTCCGTGTGCGTGGATTTGTCAAGTACACACATACTCTTGATAATTAATGTAATGATATGTATTTACTTTGTATTGATTTGAACACTCTCACTCTCTAACCTTTGTAACATTTATTAGTTTAGAGAATGAAGTTATATACATGTAAAAAGCAATATCGACTTTCCGTTACAAGTATTAATTTATTTTTGCTTTACATAAAGTATTAAAGGCATATTGTCTACGATTTTGTTGAACAATTTTAACTGTCCATAAATGATTTATTTAAGCTATCATTAAATAGTTGTGCTGCAAAAGATACGATTGGTGTTCTTTTTTTGACAAAAAAAAGACCCAAAACTAAGGTACTACTAAACTGAGAAACGAAACGAAATGAAGAATCACAAAACGAAACGAAATATATCAAGCAAAGCATAAAAGATCCAAATACAATCCGTTAATAACTCATGTAAAATTACCAACGGCGAAGTTCTTGTTCACAACACCCATTCCATACAAATACTTTTTTCGACATTGGAAACTTGTTTTAATTCTTAAAGGTATAGTGAATGAGTGATTGTTTTTTAACGCCAACTCAGCAATATTTCAGCTATATCTAATCTTGGTAAGAACAAGTTAATTTTCAATGAGATGATGATGATCCTGAGGTCTGCTATGTAGTACACCAACATGCTAGTTGGATTTTTAGTTCTAGTTCACTGAAAAAATAGTCCGCAGATTGACATGCTGCCCCACTCGGACACATTATTCTGATTCCGAGCCAACCAGTCTTTGCTCTTTCTCCTTAATGCTGTGTGCTTAGAGGAGAAGCAAAAAATACCAATGTTATAGTACCCCTGATTTACCGCACTCGAGGCGAGCATGCTAACCATTACACCACCGATGTAGTTCTTACTGCCAATGTTATAGTACCCCTGATTTACCACACTCGAGGCGAGCACGGTAACCATTAAACCACCGATGTAGTTCTTACTGCCAATGTTATAGTACCGCTGATTTACCGCACTTGAGGAGAGCACGCTAACTATTACACCATCGATGTAGTTCTTATTGCCAATGTTGTAGTACCCCTGATTTACTACACTCGAGGAGAGCACACTAACCATTACACCTCCGATGTAGTTCTTACAAATATATTAAATTGGCGAAGTGTTTAGTAAAATACGTCATGTCTGATTATTTATTTATTTTTTAGATCCATTATGGCTTCAGCTGATTTATGTGATCCATGCTTAGAACATAACAAAACTGTACATGCCGAGAAATATTGTCCTGAATGCGAGGAAAAATTATGTGCCGAATGCACTGAATCACACAGAGGATTTAAAGCGTTTAAATCTCACCATGTTATTGATTTGTCATCGATAGGAGCAAGAATACCACCATCTTCTAAAATAAATTGTGAAATACACACAGACGTCCAGATTGATTATTTTTGTAGTCAACATGATGTTGTATGCTGTAGAGCTTGTCTTTCGGATAGCCATAGCCTCCATAGGTCTTGTGAGACTGTTATACCTTTAGATTTTGCATCAAAGAACGTAAAGAATTCGTCTTTACTTTCAGATACGTTAAAAGAACTAGATAATATGACTGAAACCTTGGAGAAGATGTCAGTAAATAGAGACGATAATCGAAAATTACTGAAACAGAAGAAGACGATGATAATAAAACAAATTAGTACCATTAAGTCTAAACTACTCAAACATCTAGATGACATTGAAGAACGACTCATCACTAAAATAGCTTCTGTACAAGAAACAAATGAGGAGAAAATAAAGAGAGAAAAAGATGAATTGTCTCAATTAACATCAGTTTTAAAAGACAATAAACAAGAACTAGAATTCCTAAAACACCAGGGCTCTAATAATCAGCTATTTTTAGCTTTACGAAAACAAATAACAAACATTCAGAAAACAGACCACAAGATTCATGAGATGTCGTCTGCTATTAATGAAATTGACATGGAGTTTGAAGAAATAAAAAATGTCAACATTGAAACATTTGGATCAGTTTCACAAATTACCAGACCTTGTCCTGTTAAATATAGATCAATAGAAGTACTACATCCACAAGTACAACAAGATAGAAAACAAACACTGACCGAATTCATCAAAGAAGGTGAAGTTAATCTAAAACATGGCGAACAATACTTCTTAACAGGCATGGCTGTCACTTCTGACAACAAATTACTACTTTGTAATCATCGTCCATCTCATAAGAAGGTATATATATACAAGGATTACAAAACATATGAAGATGAAATATCGTTTACCTGTGAACCTGGGTGTATTACTGTAGTACCAGGTACAAATAAAGCAGTAGTTACTCTTCCAGAGGAGGAATCCATACAATTTATCAACACCACTAACAATGCAAAGAACAACAAGATAAAGATAGGAGGAAGGTGTGGAGATGTCACTGCTGGAAAGGATAAAATTTACATCGGTGGAAAAAATAAAGTTTTAATTTTAAATACAGATGGATCACGTGTAAGAAAGATAACAACTGATGGTGGTTATAATAACTCCTTATTGTATAATGAAAGGAATGATCAGTTGTTGTTAAGACAGGATGGGGGGAGATTGTGTTGTATCAATTTAGATGGCCACGTTATATATAGATACAACATATCAGGATACCAAGGAATGGCTGTGGATCTACAAGGTCATGTATACATAAGTGGATATGATTCACACGACATACACAGGTTGTCACCAGATGGAACATTCCGTGATATAGTGTTAAGTAAACATGATGGTGTTGACAATCCACGGAGTTTAATGTTTAGCATTGACTTTACAAAACTGTTCATTATAAATAGAGAAGGTGAGTCTGTATTAGTTTATAGTTGTAAATGAAGGATGGTTTGTATTTTGTAAATATGTAGATATTGACAAACCACATGGTATTTAACATTTAACAATATAACTTTATAAAACTGTTCATTATAAGTAGAAATAATACTTTATTAATTTATATTTGTAAATGAAGGATTTTTTTGAATAAAACTGGTCTTTATAAGTAGAAATAAGACTTTATTCATTTATATTTGTAAATGAAGGATTTTTTTTATAAAACTGTTCATTATAAGT
>MJUT01062850.1:20944-35817 GCA_002080005.1 Gigantidas platifrons
ATTCTTAAGAGGACTTAGTTATGTCAGGTGAGCGATACAGACTCATGTGAGCCTCTAGTTTTCACCTACATGCCTGAAAACCAAATTTAGAAAAAAAAATCTATTTATTTACAAAAATTCTTTCATCATTTTCACTTGTCCGAATCCAGTTTTACAAATGTCCTGGGCTTCGGGCAAGTGGGTTTGCACGAAGACAAGAGTGAGAGGGCATCATCTAGACAGATTTGACTCTTTATGTGGGTAATGGTAATTTAAAAAAAATATAGGATTATTTTGCCAAAATATTACTCCATTACAGCATTATGTGATAAAGTTTATCAGTGATTTCCGAAAGGTCTGTGGTTTTCTCTGGGTACTCCGGTTTCATCCACAAATAGAGCTGACCGCCACGATATAACTGAAATATTGTTGAAAGTGATGTCAAACCTCACAACACCCCTCTTTTGATCCAATGTCCATTATGGCTGCCACAAGTCGTAAGGTGTCTGATTGAGCGATATGTGAAAATATTGTAATAAGTACAGAGAAATTTGAAATATGATACAGGAATAATCTGATTGATCCTGAAAAAATAAATCTCCTGTTCCAATGTGACATCCAATTATGGCCACCATAGGATATTTTTTTTTCTGAAAAGCTGAATTATTAAACAAGTGAGCTATTTGAACTGAAATTTTGCAGATCCACATTGGGGTAGATCCTTCTTAGAAAGTAATGTTAAAATATGCCAGTATAGCTAAACTATATTTTGACTATTATTTTAAGCCAATGCGTGACCTGGTGAACAAGGACAAGCTTCATGCAGGTTCTGGTTAGATTTATATTCATTGTTTTTCTATAATCACTGACCCTAGAGGACACTGTCCATTTTACCTCGCATTGTTTATAGCTGTGTCTTGTCCACTTAAATTAATTTATAAGATATTACATGTATCAGTGGCAAGCACTGGGCTTACAATGCAAACATAAGCCAGGGTTTGAAATTAGCGGTCGCCCACTCGCCATTTGCGAGTAAATTTTAGTGTGGGCCCTTAAAAGTCTCATCTCAGTCGTCCACTTGGCGAGTGAAAATTAGAAAAAATAAAACAGTGTATATATGTAATAATTCCCATTCACCAAGATCGAAATCCGAAAAATATTGACATTTCCATTGGTAGATTTTAAGCCCCGATTTTTTGTTTTGATATTAAACTGATATCCGCGTATATTACTCTTCGCTCTATGAACTAGAGTAACGAAGTGTAGAAGCCCAGGAACCAGCTTATTTTGATGTATGCGAATCTTATCTCCAGTTAAGGAGATTTACGGCTGTTCTATTTAACATTTCGTATAAGGATGTCAATTTTTGCATTAATTTTGCGTCATTTAAGGATTGAAATAAAGAATTTAGTTGTTGTTGTAAAGGGATTTAGGTAACAAATAATTCTTTTAACAACGATGATTTCTCTGTTGTTTTATATTGCACAATATTCCGACTTTGATTTTTAATTTTACATGTTCCTTTTAAATATCCGGTTGGCGAAATGTTTCACCAAGCCTATTTAAGTCAGTTCTTTTGGGGAACTATGGGCCTCTTAAAAGGCAAAATGAACAGAGAACAGAATATTTTAGAGATTACGAAAAGTCCAAACGCTCTACACAATTTTTTAAAGATATATGGGGTAAACGTCAATGAGACAGCAACCCTACCAAAGCCTCGGGCAAAGGCCATACAACCAATCCAAAAACCACATCTAGGGCCAATAGGGGTCAAAATAAGGCCTTGAACAATGTTCAAACGTCCACACCATATCATATGTCAAGCTCTAAATCGCCCTGAAATTTGATTTCAACTATAAATTTCTGATGTCATAGTGTATTGATGCATGTAAAATAAGTTTATTTTGAGGAAAACAATTTTGGAAATTGTTTATCTTCTGTATTAAATTATAGTTTCTGAATGAGCAATTTTGCTGCCAGGAAATGGCTAGAATGCAGGATTTTACACCATTTATCCCAGGGCTTCCAGGGGCCTTAAGCAGCCCCGGACCACCTGTCGTAAGGCACCTCGCAAGCGAGGTGGCAGGCGCGCCTGATGGGCCCTTAAGAAATTGTGTGGGCTACCAAAATTAATTTGGTAGGGGCCCACTTGGCCCCTAAAATATTTCCTTAGGTTCAAACCCTGTAAGCTATTTAATAGTGGTCAGTGGTCAATTTATAGCCTTATATCTCTGTAGTATTCTGTTATATTCTCAGGTTATTCTGTATAATATCTGGATTAAAATGTTTTATTATCCATGATGTTGTTGACTTGTACTACTACAAGCTTAGAATTTTATTGACATTTTATATGACCTTCAGGGTTTGAAATATTTTAGGGGCCAAGTGTGCCCCTAGCAAATTAATTTTGGTAGCCCACACAATTTCTTAAGGGCCCATCAGGCACGCCTGCCACCTCGCTTGCGAGGTGCCTTACGACAGGGAGTCTGGGGCCGCTTAAGGCCCCTGGAAGCACTGGGATAAATGGTGTAACATCCTGCATTCAAGCTGTCCAGCACTTTTTGACAAAAAATAAGGGCGAATTTTACGGATAAAATTAAGAAATTTTAGGGCTAATTTAGGCATTTAAATGTACTTACCTTCGCAAATTTGACCATACAAAAACTCACAAAAAAGGGCGTCTTCCAGGGTTCCATTGTCTCAATAAACAAGCTTGACACATGGATCCACTGGTCACCTGCCTTTCACTGCATAATCTGAATAAGAACTGCAAACTACATTAAGACACATTTTGTATGAATGCATTTTCAAAATTGCTAGAGTAGAAATATAAAAAAAATAGGAATTGACATGAAAAATTAGGGTTTTTTTAGGATTTCCCCTTGAATTCAAAATTTTTTAAGGAATTTTAGCAAAACTAAAACAAATTAGGATTTTTTAGGAATTTTAGGGCCGCTGGACAGCCTGTGCATTCTAGCCATTTCCTGGCAGTAAAATTGCTCATTCAGAAACTATAATTTAATACAGAAGATACAAAATTTCCAAAACAAATTCCTCAAAATAAACTTATTTTACATGCACCAATACACTATGGCATCAGAAATTTATAGTTGAAATCAATTTTCAGGGCGATTTAGAGCTTGACATCTGGTGTGGATGTTTGTCCATTGTTCTAGGCCTAAATGTGGTTTTTGGATTGGTTGCTGTCTCATTGACGTTTACCCCATATTCCTTTAAAAAATTGTCTAGAGCGTTTGGACTTTTCGTAATCTCTAAAATATTCTGTTCTCTGTTCATTTTGTCTTTTAAGAGGCCCAGAGTTCCCCAAAAGAACTGACTTAAATCGGCTTGGTGAAACATTTCGCCAACCGAATATTTTGAACGAACATGTAAAGTTGGAAAATTGTGCTATAAAATTACGTAATATGACTCAACAGAAAACGGCGTGGTTTGTGCATTATAAAGACAACAGAGAAATCATCGTTGTTAAAAGAATTATTTGTTACCTAAATCCCTTTACAACAACAACTAAATTCTTTAGTTCAATCCTTAAATGACGCAAAATTAATGCAAAAATTGACATCCTTATACGGAAGTGTTTTAATAGAACAACCGTAAATCTCCTTAACTGGAGATAAGATTCGCATACATCAAAATAAGCTGGTTCCCGGGCTACTACACTTCGTTACTCTAGTTCATAGAGCTAAGAGTAATACACGCGGATATCAGTTTAATATCAAAACAAAAAATCGGGGCTTAAAATCGATCAATGGAAATGTCAATATTTTTCGGATTTCGATCTTGGTGAATAGGAATTTTTACATACAGATTTACACTATTTTATTTTTTTCTAATTTTCACTCGCCAAGTGGACGACTAAGATGAGACTTTTAAGGGCCCACACTAAAATTTACTCGCAAATGGCGAGTGGGCGACCGCTAATTTCAAACCCTGACCTTAGTTTTATAATGCTATGGCAGATTGGTCATTGTCCATTAGAAATGGGGTTACTTGTGCAGTTAGGGTTAGCTTGTATATATAAAAAAAACCAATTAATTCTAAGGAAAAAGGTTCAAGTTTTTTACAGACAGGGGTTTTCTAATGTTATACCACAACAACACTTGTATTAAAAAAAAAACATTTCTAAAGAAAAAGATTCAAGATTTTTTCTTACATTAAACTAAAAGAAAAGGGTTTTTTCCTAATGTCATATTGCATAGCAGTTTTATGTAAGTTGCTAATGTTAGCATTATTCCCTTGAAGAGGCTGAAAGGGACTCTTTTATGCTAGTTCTTTTTAGCTGGCATAAGTCATATGAATCTTTGTGATCGTGTCTTATCCTTTCTTAGGAGATGGTAGCTATACATCAGGAATGATGCATTCAAGATTTTATGTCAAATTTCACATAGTTTTGACATTAGGCAAATTAGATCTATTTTGAGTTAAAAGTAGACTTTGCTAAACAACACCACCACTACTAAAGATAGAAAAAAAAAAGATACAGTGTTGTTTAACATTACAGAATGTGATAGATTTTGCCATTATGAGTAGTATGTTGTGAACTTTTTCAAAGATACCATGGATTGCATAACCACGTCCTAACCTTAACTCTAACCCTAATCCTAGGTAAAAAAAAAGGATTTATAATTAGATAATAGGTTATATGACCTACAGTACAATAAAAATGTATGAAGGTAATAATTTATCAAATATTTATTCTTGTAATAAAATTACACCTAATGTTGATTAAAATATTTTTATGACTCCATGAGGGCACTACCATAATGGTTAAATATGTATTGACCATATATTTTAATGTCCATTTTAAATCTGTCATGGATAATTATGTCTCCCCTTCAAACGAAGGGAGACATATTGTTTTAGTCTGATTTTTAGCTCACCTGACCCAACGGGTCAGGTGAGCTTTTGTCATCACTTTGCGTCCGTCGTCGTCATCGTCCGCGTCTGTAAACTTTTCATACTTTCTTCTTCTTCTTTGAAACCACTGAACTGATTTGGACCAAATTTGGCAGAAATGTTCATTGGGAGGTCCTCTACTAACTTTGTTATTTTGGTGCAGATCGAAAATCCAACATGGCCTCCAGGGCCAATAATGTGTTCTGATTGGTTGAAACTTTTAAAATCTTCTTGTCAGAAACTACTTAGCCGATGGAATTGTAACATTACAAACATGATGACTGGATGGTCATCTACTAAATTTGTTATTTTTGTGCCGATCGCATATCCAAGATGGCCGCCATGACTCGACTTAGTTTAACATTGGACCCTATGGGAATTTCACATTTTCATCTTTTTTTCTGAAACCACGCAACAGATTTGAACCAATCTTGGCAGAAATGTTCATTAGATGGTCATATACAAGATTTTTGTTTTTGGCGCTGATCGAAAATCCGACATGGCTGCCAGGGCTCATAATGTGTTCTGATTGGTCGAAATTTAAAAAATCTTATTGTTAGAAACCACTAAGCCAATTGAATTGTGACTTTACATGAATGATCATTGGGTGATCCTGTACTAAATTTGTGAATCATTTGCTGATCGGAAATTCAAGATGGCCGCCATGACTAGACTTAGTTTAACATTGGACCCTATGGGAATTTCACATTTTCATCTTTTTTTCTGAAACCACGAAACAGATTTAAACCAAACTTGGCAGAAATGTTCATTAGATGGTCATATACAAGATTTTTGTTTTTGGCGTTGATCAGAAATCCAACATGGCTGCCAGGGCCCATAATGTGTTCTGATTGGTCGAAATTTTAAAAAATCTTCTTGTTAGAAACCACNATACAAGAATTTTGTTTTTGGTACTGATCGGAAATCCAACATGGCTGCCAGCGCTCATAATGTGTTCTGGTTGGTCGAAATTTTAAAAATCTTCTTGTTAGAAACCACTAAGCCAATTGAATTGTGACTTTACAAGACTGATCATTGGGTGATCCTGTACTAAACTTGTGAATCGTTTCCTGATCGGAAATTCAAGATGGCCACCATGACTCGACTTAGTTTTAACATAGGATCTATGGAAAAAATGTTTAAAAGTCTTCTCCTCTGAAACCAGCAAGTCAATTTAAAGCAAACATGGCATGAATGGTCCTTAGGTGGTCAATTTTCAAAATTATGTCCTGTGAGCCTGACCCCCATCCAAGATTGCCGTAGTCAGCGGACATAGTTTTAACATAGGACCCTTTGGGAAAATTGTTTAAAAGTCTTCCATCTGAAACCAGTCAGCCAATTTAAAGCAAATATGGCATGGATGGTCCTTGGGTAGTATACTTTTAAAATTGTGTCCTGTGACTACTACCTCCATCCAAGATGGCTGCCATGAGCAGACATAGTTTTAACATAGAACCCTATGGGATTTGAATAGTAACTTAGATGTATTCGGCATGCAGACATTCTTAAGAGGACTTAGTTATGTCAGGTGAGCGATACAGGCTCATGTGAGCCTCTAGTTTTTTAATGAAGGATTTTTATATTTTCTGAACATGATGATATTGACAAGGTCACATTGTATAACATTTAACAATAACTTTATAAAACTGTTCATTTAATATAAGTAGATATAATTCTATATTAATTAGTTTATAGCTGTGAATGAAGATTTTTTTGTTTACTTTGTGAGAACAATATGCTTCCTAATGAGTATGTACTGTAAATAAAAGTAGTAAAATATATATCTAATTAATTTTACTGGATAATTTTAATTTGATTTGTTTTAATTATTGGAATATACATGATGCTAATTAAAGGATTATTGCTAACGTTGTATATTTTGTGGTGAAGATTGTGACATTTTGCTAATTTACATTGATGTTCTTGTACCAAGCCAGGAAAGTGAGCGGTCATGCATTTGTGCATTTATCCGCAAGGGGTATCGATTCTGCCTCTTTCTATAACTTTAATATTTGATTTTGAAATTGTTCCAATGTGTGGTATAGTTTCTTACATTTTATCACAACATTTGGGCCATTTACAACATTCCGCTGATTTACATGGACTATTAACAATATTTGGAGCAATATATATGAACATTAGGACAATTTGCAACATTTTCGGACAACATTTGGATCATTTTCCACATTTGAACTATTTACAACATTGGAATTATTTACAACATTTGGACTACATTTTATTTACAACAGTTGGACCATTTAGAAAATTTGAATAACTTACAATATTTGGACAATGCATAACATGTTTTTATATATATAATATTTAATACATAAAAATTAAATATAAAGTATAGCATGTACAATGTCTCTATTTACTGCATATCAAATACTCATTTATTATTAGTCCAATACATAACAGACATATCATGTAAAATTAAATACAAATAAAAATCTATTTCAGTTATATCATGGCGATCAGTTTTATTGGTGGCGGAAACCGGAGTTCCCAGAGAAAACCACCAACCCACAGTACCACAAGTCACTGACAAACTTTATCACATAGTGCTGTTTCGAGTACACTTCGACATAAGAGACTTGATGTTCCATATAATGTTCATCCTTAACAACTTAACCTCATATTTTGTCTTATAAATAAAATGAGGGAAATTACATTTTACAAGACATTATCATGACTGAGATCACTATGATAGTTTGATATTAAATCAGTGCCTATCACCACTAAAGTTGTGAGTTTGATTCCCACTTACGGCGAGGTGTACTCGATATAACTTTATCATGTTTATGTTATCAAGTTTTAGAGACAGGTTGGTGGTTTATCGATACTCCGGTTTCTTCGATACAACTTTCTGTGATAAAGTTTGTCAGTGACTTGCGACAGGTCAAATGGTTTTATCCGGGCACTCCATGTTCCTCCATCAATAAAACTGACCACCACAATATAGCTGAAATATTATTGAAAGTGGTGTTAAACACCATAACCCTAACCACCTAATTCCTTTATGATCTTGTGTGCATAAATTTATAATAGTGGTTGTTAAGTAAACCCGATCCTTCAGGAACAAGACCTGCTACATTTTTACAATTTGTACACACCTAGAGAAAAACGGTAGTAATTTTCCTAATCACTTGGCGCCTATCGTCCGTCCATCTGTTCGTCATGGTCGTCGGCACTTGAGCTAGCCTAATATTAAAGAGTCATGGAAGTTGTTGCTCACATTTACCTCTCTTTGTCATGTATGGCATTTTCACAAATTGATTTTCTAATCGAAATCACTGAGTGATACAGATTGAACCAAATTAAATTTGCATTTTCACTTTTCAAATGTCTGGTTTGATGCAAATCAAAACCAAAATATGATTCTGATTGGCTCACATGTCAAAAATAAACTGATGCAGTGGTAGAACATTTCTTCTTCCATCAATTTATTTTACCTCGCCTGAACCGTTGGTTGAGCTATTGTCATCAAATTGTGTCCATTTTCACTGTCTGTAAAATTTTCACATGTTAATATTCTTCGAAATTACATGGCCCATTGGAACCACACTTGATATGAATGTTGATTAGGTAGTACTGTACAAAGTTTGAATTTTTAGTGCTGATTGGAAATTCAAAATGGCTGTCGTGATCAATAATGTGCTCCGATTGGTGGTATTTAAAAAACCCTCCTTTCATAGGCCACTGGGCTGATTTGATTATGATATTGTAGAAATGTGTGTTAGATTGTTTTATGATAGATGTGGGTTTTAGTGGCGATCAATAAACCTAGATGATCACCATGACAGTTTTTATCATAGGACCCTATTGGAAAATGAATAAAAGCTTTTCTGTAGAAGCAAAAAAAACATGATTGAACTCAAAACTGTGCATGAATGGCCATATTGCCTTCAAAAACATTTTATTCTTCGGTTTTCTCTGACGCCTATTTTTATGTAGATCAGAAATCCAAGATGACCACCACCACAGGACTTCGTTTTAGCACCTGTGGAAAGGTCTGAATAAAGTTTCCTCAAAACAGATGGAAAGGTGAACTGACCCTCTAGTTGGTTCATTGTGTTTAAAGCCACTTTCAACAATATTCCAGTTATATCGCAGCGGTAAGTTTTATTGGTGGAGGAAACTATAGTACCCAAAGGAAACCACCGACCTGTCGAACGTCACTGACAAACTTTATCACATAATGTTGTATCGAGTACACATTGCTGTGAACGGGGTTCAAACTGAGAAACTTAATTGAACCAAAACTATACATGAATCATTGTAATGAACCAAAACTATACATGAATGGTCATTGTAATGCTGAGTGCTTAATTAGCAACAAATACCAATCTTATACTCAGATCGGTGCTCGTACCCACGATCTACTGCACGTCTTGAGACAAGCAGGCTAACAATACGTCGGTTCCGGGATACTGGTATTCAGATAATACCGTCATGTGACTTCCATCACCACGTGACTAAAATCTAGGCATCTGTAGTTCAAAATGACCTGTGGTCTTTCAACTTTGTCGGAAATGGGATAAATGTTACATCTTTTTCCAGATTGGGTTTCTTCCTGCTGTCAGATGTACACCCCGGAACCACGCACCAATATTTACTGGATGATTTTTGAGATCGTTTTCCTCGATCCATTTCTACCTGCAGTGTCTACTGCTAAAAATGCCTAGATTTTTTATGAAGTCACGTGATCGGTGGTACGAATTCTTCCTCCAATTCAGGAAAACGTCTTATCACGGAATCGTCGTATTGCACCACCGAAGCGGTTTGCGTGGAACGGAAATCCAATATGGCCGCCTCCGCACTACATAGTTGTTTTAGCATAAGACCATGTGGGAAAATGAATGGAAGCTTTTCAGCTCACCTGGCCAAAGGCCACGTGAGCTTTTGCCATCACTTGGCGTCCGTCCGTCGTATGTCATATACTTTCACATTTTAATCTTCTCTTCAGAAACCACTGGGCCAATTGCAACCAAACTTTGGTCGAATGGTCCTTGGATGGTCCCTTCCAAGGCCCAATTGCAACCAAACTCCAAAATTGTGTCCGATGATCCCGACTTCCAACCAAGATGGCCGCCAAGCTAAAAATAGAAAAAAGGAGGGGTGCAATTTTAATTGTCCATTGCTGTTTTAGTATAAGTCAAAATGATCTCAAATTTTAACTGCAGCTACATGGCAATGAGTAGTTTAACATATATTCCGGGCTTTTCTGTGAAATTTTTCTGTCGGCCGATTTATACCGAATATGCAAATTAGGCATAATTTGATAAAAGATCACATTTAAATCTTCTCTGAAACCGCTGAATTAAACCAAACCTGGCAGGGATGGTCCCTGTGTATGTCCCTTTCAAAAATGTGTCCGACAGCCCCGACCTCCATTCATGATGGCTGCTGTTACTAAAAATAGAAATTTCTTTTAATGTCCATTGCTGATTTAGTACAAGTCAAAATGAGCTCAAATTTTAACTGCAGTTACATGGCAAAGAGTAGTTTATCATATATTCCGGGTTTTTCTGTGAAATTTTTCTTTCAGCCGATTTATACCGATTATGCAAATAAGGCATATTTTAATAAAAGATCACATTTAAATCTTCTCCTCTGAAACCGTTGAACCAAATTAATCCAAACCTGGCAGGGTGGGTCCCTTGCAAAATTGTGTCCGACAGCCCCGCCCTCCATTCAAGATGGCTGATGTTACTAAAAATAGAAATGTCTTCAATTGTCCATTGCTGCTTTAGTACAAGACAAAATGAGCTCAAATTTTAACTGCAGCTACATGGAAAGGAGTAGTTCAACATATACTCCAAATTTTTCTTTCAGCCGATTTATACCGATTATGCAAATTAGGCATATTTTGATAAAAGATCACATTTAAATCTTCTCCTCTGAAACCGCTAAAGCAAATTAAGCCAAACCTGGCAGGGATGGTCCCTGGGTGGGTCCCTTTCAAAATTGTGTCCGACAGCCCCGCCCTCCATTCAAGATGGCTACTGTTATTAAAAATAGATATTTCTTCAATTGTCCATTCCTGCTGTAGTATAAGTCAAATTGAGCTAAAATTTTAACTGCATCTAGATGGGGAAGGAGTAGTTTAACATATATTCCAATTTTTTCTGTGTGCCTATTTATACCGATTATGCAAATTGGGCATATTTTGAAAAAGGAAAAAGGGGGGATGAAATTTTAATTGTCCATTGCTGCTTTAGTACAATTCAAAATGAGCTCAAATTGTAACTGCAGCTACATGGCAATGAGTAGTTTAACATATATTCCGGGCTTTTCTGAGAAATTTTTCTATCTGCCGATTTATACCGATTATGCAAATTAGGCATAATTTGATAAAAGATCCCATTTAAATCTTCTCTGAAACCGCTGAATCAAATTAAACCAAACCTGGCAGGGATGGTCCCTGGATGGGTCCCTTTCAAAATTGTGTCCGACAGCCCCGCCCTCCATTCAAGATGGCTGCTTGTACTTAAATTAGAAATTTCTTCAATTGTCCATTGCTGCTTTATAGTCCAGTCAATCTATGATAAAAATAGCCAAACCGAAAACAAATTGCAACAGAATTTCTAAGTGGTGTTTTAGCAACTTTACTGCATCCCCTTTAACAGAAAAAAAGTCACCATGGATATATTGAGGATTTAGTATATTTTTTAGCCTTTATAATTTAGTATTGCCTTCCAAATATGGAACACCAAGATCCAGCGAATCTTGTAGATATATCACATTTAAAACGGATATAAAAGGAACGAGATCCTTCACTCCACTTGCAATGTCACTTATTAAAACGGATAAAAGTAACACAATAATTCACTTTGTACATATATTTACAGAGAGAACTCCCTAATGATATGCACGGACAGTTATAAGATTATCTTACTGAAAATCATGCAGGAAACAAATTATTCTGCATTATCCAAATAAAAACTACCATATGACCTGACCTTCATAGTCTCCGAATATAACTTTCTTTGTATAGGAACATTAAAGGTTAAACATGATAAGCTTTAATAGAAGAGTTGCTGTATTAGTCTGCACACAACTTATAAACATATCGCAACGTTATTCATGTCCATGACGGGCTGCCATAATATTCAGAAACGTGATGCACTTCTAAAACGATTTTGTAATTGCCTTATCTGAATTTTTTTATATTTATTGAAAATATGTGCTATGTTTGCAAACTTAAAGTTTTAAAGTTTTAGATTTTAATGTTTATTTTGTGAAATAATCATGTTTAAGAGGCATTTCATAAAAATATGTCGGTCCTGAAAAAATCGTCTGCTTTCCGTCAGGTAAAAATGGGAAAGATCGTACATTTCTGGTGCATTTATTATATAATTTTTCGACTGTAATCCTAATGTGTTTTTTCCTTTATATTAATATATACTTAACAATTCATGACTAATTTTCAATAACAATGTGTTTAATTCTATTCATTGTCTGCAATACCCAAGACGATTCTGTATTTTATAATATCGTACGGAGCGCAATGGCCGTCAATAGTTTTCACGACCAGATCATTAATTTTTCTTGATTAAATTCATGCATTTCCCAATATTATTTTGATGGCGACTTTTTATATCTCTTAAAACATATGTATATAAAGATAATAGGCTACTTTATTTTTCTATTGCAATTTGTTTGGGGTTTTTCGCATATTGACTGGACTATTAGTATAAGTCAAAATGAGCTCAAATTTTAACTGCAGCCACATGGCAATGAGTAGTTTAACATATATTCCAGGCTTTTCTGTGAAATTTTTCTGTCGGCCGATTTATACTGATTATGCAAATTAGGCATAATTTGATAAAAGATCACATTTAAATCTTCTCTGAAACCGCTGAACCAAATTAAACCAAACCTGGCAGGAATGGTCCCTGGGTGGGTCCCTTTCAAAATTGTGTCCGACAGCCCCGCCCTCCATTCAAGATGGCTGCTGTTATTAAAAATAGATATTTCTTCAATTGTCCATTGCTGCTTTAGTATAAAGCAAAATTAGCTCAAATTTTAACTGCAGCCACATGGCAATGAGTAGTTTAACATATATTCCGAGCTTTTCTGTGAAATTTTTCTGTCAGCCGATTTATACCGATTATGCAAATTAGGCATAATTTGATAAAAGATCCCATTTAAATCTTCTGTGAAACCGCTGAATCAAATTAAACCAAACCTGGCAGGGATGGTCCCTGGATGGGTCCCTTTCAAAATTGTGTCCGACAGCCCCACCCTCCATTCGAGATGGCTGCTGTTACTAAAAATAGAAATTTCTTTAATTGTCCATTGCTGTTTTAGTATAAGTCAAAATTAGTTCAAATTTTAACTGCAGCCACATGGCAATGAGTAGTTTAACATATATTCCGGGCTTGTCTGTGAAATTTTTCTGTCAGCAGATTTATACTGATTATGCAAATTAGGCATAATTTGATAAAAGATCAGATTTAAATCTTCTCTGAAACTGCTGAACCAAATTAAACCAAGCCTGGCAGGGATGGTCCCTGGGTGGGTCCCTTTCAAAATTGTGTCCGACAGCCCCACCCTCCATTCGAGATGGCTGCTGTTACTAAAAATAGAAATTTCTTTAATTGTCCATTGCTGCTTTAGTGTAAGTCAAAATGAGCTCAAATTTTAACTGCAGCTACATGGTAAGGAGTAGTTTAACATATATTCCGGGCTTTTCTGTGAAATTTTTCTGTCGGCCGATTTATACCGATTATGCAAATTAGGCATAATTTGATAAAAGATCACATTTAAATCTTCTCCTCTGAAACCGCTGAACCAAATTAAACCAAACCTGGCAGGGATGGCCCCTTGGTGGGTCCCTTTCAAAATTGTGTCCGACAGCCCCACCCTACATTCAAGATGGCTGCTGTTACTAAAAATAGAAATTTCTTCAATTGTCCATTGCTGCTTTACTATAGACCTTTTTATTCTTAAAAATATGGGCGTGGCCATTATCGACTTCCGAGTGTGTCCGCCAATAGTAATATACAAAAATATTATGTTCTTGGGGTTTATCGATACGCCAATGTATGGTTTCTCTAGTACAGGTGTCACAATATACTGTTATTTCGACTTGAAATTCAATGATAACACCTGCTATGAAGGGGTTCCTAAAGGGGGGTACCAATCACGCAATCACGCTTAAAATTTGGCAAAATCACGCTTCACGCTTAGATATTTGGATATTTCACGTTTCACGCTTATCTGTGAAAGGGTAATCTGTTCGGATTCCACTAAGGCACACACCAAGTTACTATAACACGACCCTTAATAACAATTTTCAAAAGGCTTTAGGTGTCAAACCACTAATTCACCAATCGGAGCTTGGAACATAATACATGTATACGAAAGTAGTCCCTTTTCAAGAAAAAAGTAAAGTTTCACTTTGTAGTATTGTGAAAACTACTGGATGGAATGAACTAATTAAAATTGATAATTGAAGTTAAATATATAGGGATTATTTAGAGCCCAAATTTGATGGACTTAGTTGTATTTTAATACCTCTATGGAGGATTTGATGCATGACCTATAAATACTGAGTTTCTTGGGGATGACCAAGCTATTTTTAAAGTAGGTGTTTTCCGTAGCATGCCATTTCACTGCAAGATTTTAAACATGCCCTGATATTTTGACAACGTAGAGGAATCATGTACGTTTCAGAAAATATATGGTCTTGGAAAGGTTAAACGTAAGATAAAATGACCAGGTAGGCTTGACAAGACACAAATTTAGTAGAAAACCTTAAAGAAATTAATTAGTGGTTTTACACCACTACTGTATAAGTGGTTATTTTCGCGTGGGGGTTAATTTTGCGAAAGCTGTATAGCAGGAAAAAAATTCTGCGATTTTCGCGTTTGTGGAAGTAAAGAAAAAGAGTTATCTGTCGTTGTTTTGTCCCAGTTTATTGCTCCGCAATCTGATATTTATATTAAATAAACAGTTATTTTCCATGCACT
>MJUT01062850.1:101378-113557 GCA_002080005.1 Gigantidas platifrons
TTTTTTTTTATAATTTGGTATTTGTTTGTTGTCGAATAGTTTCTGAGTATTCAGAATTTGTTAATCACAGATAAAAATTATTTCGTCACATTTTCCCTATATATTCAACCAAATTTGTTATGTCATATTTTGGTGCAACTAAAGGGTACCAATGCGTTTCAGAAACCAACAATCGGAAGAGGAATTACAAATATACAACAAAACTCCAAATATTTTCTTTATAAAGGGAATATTTAATGAAAATTGGTTGAGAAATGGCTTCAAAATATTTTTTTGAAGAAAGATGAAATAACATAGAAAATAAATGGGGGAAATTGGAAATCAGGAATACTTATGTCCATTGACTACTAACTTAATAGTTGCAAGACATCAAAAGAATCACATCCCACCAGATAGGAACATGCACTGAAATACTACCAGTCTGAGGAGCTCCTAAAACCCTACTAAAACCCATTTGAAATTGTCCCACATCTCCATGAAAATAACCCCCAACACACACATTAGTTCTTATCATTTATGTAATAAAAACTTATGAAGAATTTCACAACCAGTACCCCAAGTATATGTGAAAAAAATCATGAAAAGAACTACTGGAAAAATCAAATTCGGCTGTGACAAAAATAATTAATTTATATTGTGAAGAAATTCAACAGCCTTTTATTACAGCAGAAAAAAAAATACACAAGCTTTTTCAAGCTCATTTACATTCTCTTCGATAATACAACACAGTTCAGCAATATTTGGAATGGTTGGCCTACCCATGACCTACGCATGAGTGACTATGGTCAAATTTGCTGATAGATCTATTACTCTGACCCGAATATAGTGCACCAATGAAACTTTGTCACTACAGTCTTC
This sequence comes from Gigantidas platifrons, assembly GCA_002080005.1. Taxonomy (NCBI): domain Eukaryota; kingdom Metazoa; phylum Mollusca; class Bivalvia; order Mytilida; family Modiolidae; genus Gigantidas; species Gigantidas platifrons. The sequence continues at coordinate 102,237 of MJUT01062850.1, forward strand.
TGATATTTACTGATAGCCCAGTCCGTTAAAAATAACTTTCATGTGGAACCGATATATAAGCGGTTAGTCATTTGATATAATAAACTGATTTTTTGTAGATAGAAATTTTATCTAAAAGACAAAATAAAAATTAAAAACAGCCTTCAGTAAGTAATTATTCGTCTTATTCAGGATATATATATATGTCTAGAAAAATTATTATAGGTTACGAATCTGGAAATGAAAAAAAAATTATATTCGTACATGTAGTAGTATAGAACAAAAAGGAGTTTTAATAACTTCATAACTGTTTTCATAATTTATACATTTTAGCCTGTCACAAGTCGTTGTTACAAAAACTGTAGAAGTGTACAGCAAAAACAACTTTTGCTTCAGGGAATATAGACAACATTTTTGGACAATTCAAATAAGTTTTGCCAGCGATATAATAATCATGTACCAGTGAAATAAAGGGTAACCACGGTTAAAGCGATATCCAAAACTCAAAAGTCAAGTGACAAAGACGAAGCAAAGAAAACGGAGACAGAAACAACGAACAACATACAGAAACTGAAAGAAAACACACAGAAAACTAAAAGTAAAAGAGCAACTAGGACTCCACCAAAAACTGGGAGCATGGACCATGTACAACGTTATTCTTAATTTGGCTGAAAATGCACAAGCATTTATCTGTGTGCATATACCAAAAAAAAGAAAAAAAAATTACGGGAGATAACCCCCTCCGAAAAAAAAAAAACACAAAAAAACGTACCACTTTTTTTTAGGTGCTACGCCTATGCAACTTCAAGATGAAGAACAGTAATTATAAGGTGCTGTTCCTGTATAGCAATATGTGTGATTTTGTCTAATGCAATCCATAATATTTTTGATACGGCAAATAACAAAGTTTCTTGGACTAAGTTGTACATGTTAGATGACCATATTATGAATGTACAATTGTGTATAGCTGTGACATATAAGCAACCCCCCCCCCTCACGGGGCTTTGCCCCTGTACCCCACTGGGGGCTTCAGGCAGCTCCCAGACCCCCTACCTCGGTAGAATAACATAGTAAGCTACGCCCATGCACACAGCTGTACATAGTAATCAACATATTTATAAATATGAAGGTTTGACCTTTATCGATAAATATCTTGGATCAGCCAAGTAGCCTCTCAGTAATAAATAATTGTGTAGAAGGTTTTATTTCTGTTTTCTTTGTTGAAAAGAAAAGTTCTTTTAAACGACGAGTTACTGAATAAATATTTTAAGGACAGCATATATAATTATGATATTCTTCAGTTATATTTACGCCATAGTTTACAAAACTGTTACTAAGCGACTAGCATAATCTCAGTTTAAAATTTTTCATTTTAATTCAGAAGTTATAAGAAAATGAGTATAAAATTCGATTTGCTTTTTATTTTTTTATTGTGCTTTAAACAAAATTAAGATAAAATTCACCAGATATTTGATATTACTTTTGGTTGGAGTCTATATAACATTTACAAAAACAAAGGTACTTTCAGGATATTAAAATAAAAGCTGCAAAACGTGCCTAAATTGTTTACGGGGTAAATTTCTATCACTGTTTAAAATTGTTTTAAATGCTATTTTATTACTAATTTCGTTTTTAGATTCTATTAAAGAAAATCATAATAAAATTCATAATATTGGTCACCTTAGTAAACCTCTTTTCTACTGGTACCATTATATTTATATAACATACAAGTGTGGACACAGAAATTTGCTGTCCAAAAGGCAAGTGTGGATGTCAATATTTCATATTATTTAACTTTAAAAAAAAAAATTCATGGACACAGGGGTCCTGGATTTTTTTTAATAAAAAATTTATCCTGGATTATTATTTTTCTTTAAAGTCCGGTCCTGTGTTTTTATTTCAATCCCCCCCCCAAGGGATATAAAATTGTACCATTAATAATGAATTAATAAATAATAAATTCAGATTTTCCATTTATAATAAATCTCATTTACAAAACCACTGATATTTGTTCAATTTTTAAAGCTGATTTAAGCTTTAGTCGCAACAAATTTATATTTTTCTCTTTAAACTGTCGAAACATAACATTTATTTAACTGTAAAATTCACCCCCTTTTTTCCCTTTTTTCTTGTTTAAATCAATGATCAACAATATTCCAGAATCAAACAAATGAATAAATATAACATAGCATCTTTCCTTTACATTGTCAAGATTCTATATTTATAAACTATTGACCTGAGTAACCTTGCTAAACCATTCGGATTCAGTGTGTTTTAAATCGGTCATCCAATCAGGACGCTCATTATTGTCCAAGATAAAAATAGACTACACATGCTACTCACAGTAAACCGTGACCCAGATTAGCATGTGTCAGGAATCTTTTCTGTATATGATATATAATAAACAAGTGCATACAGATTAAGAAACCAGTCTTACAACAAGTCAATAGAGGGAAAACAAATTATTTCCAATGTAAATGTCAAAACTTTATACCAACACTATCAACAACGCTGTTTGTCCCCCGACGCTTCGTCGAAGGGGACTATAGAAATGGGTATCGTCCGTCCGTCCGTCCGTGTGCTTTTTGGTTTCCAGATGATAACTTGTGAATGAAAAGTCAGATTGAAGCTAGGTTTGGTATGTAAGTGTATCTTATGAATATCTAGGTCAAGTTCAATAATGACAATTTTTCGACTATTTTTACTAGAGTTGTGCCCCTTTTTATACCTCAAAATTGCTAAATATTTGGTTTCCAGATGATAACTTGGGAACAAATAGTCAGATTGAAACAAGGTTTGGTATGTAAGTGTATCTCATGAATATTTAATACCTGAATGTGAGAAATGTCATGAGAAAATGAATTCAAAAATAATACTGCAATTCAAGATAGATAACTCTTGTTTTTTGTCTTTTTCCCCAATTTTGTAATATCCATCCCCAAAGTATTGCAATGATAAATATCCATGAGTTAGTTGACAAAAAAGTTTCTTTGTCATTTAATATGTTTGTTTTTTTCTTATTTTTTTATTGCAGTTAAGCCAAACTGGCATCATCAAACTTTCCCATAGTAACTGTGCATTAACAAAATACAACATTTTCTGTTCACTACATAATTTTATTTTACAATACAATATGACAATTTTTTACAAAACTAAGCTCACTGATCAAGAAATTTGTAAAATAAACAAGTACATTAAGACAAAAATTAGTTTTAGTACGAACAACGAGTCTCTGGAATAACCTTCATCAGGTACGCTCAAAATCAAAAGGTTGGAAAGCCAAATAATTTTAAAAGTTTTGTGAGCAAGTAAACCAAAGGGCCTAACTAGGATCGCCAAAATCGGCTAAGGTCACCTATGCCTGAGGGTGGAGAACCTTAGTTTTAATAATACCTTCATTATTTAGAAGCTGTAAATTTCAATACATGTAACACATATATCTATTAAACCATGTCAGTGTCGAATCACTGACTACTGGGCAGATGATACCCTCGGGGACTAATAGTCCACCAGCAGAGGTATCGACCCAGTTATAGTAATAAAACGTAAATATCAAATTTATCCTCAGATATTTTAAAGTCTATTTCAAGGTCATTTTCATTTTCATCTTCTATTTTGACAGGTCTCATCAGCTTTGTTGGAAGAACATCTACATCACACTTACTTGTAGACTGTGCAGGTAAGAGCATCAACAAATTCCTCTGAACTGGGCCTTTGTAGAACAGACACAGAAGAACTACTGGAATTGTCCGTGTAAGACTCTTTGAGTGTTGATGTAAATTTGCGTCGCACGTGTAAATTTCATGTTTTCTGTATTTTGATCACTAGGAATCTTTTTTTTTAATCTGTACTGGAATTTCCAGTCTGTTTAAAGTAGCCGAGCACATTAAAACCATTATTTTATGCATTTTGATGTTAATATCCTGCAGTATGAAGGCATCTTTATATTCCCTATGATTCAGTCTTTCCAAAATTAGATAAGGGTTCCTTATGGAGGTCTATCTTGATTTTTTGTAAATTTTTGAAGGAATTTGGATATTGTGGACAAATTCCTGGAAATTTGTAAAGAACAGAGTACTTGTTTAAAAATTTCTAAATAGAGTCTGTAACATCTGTGAGTGTTCAAATATAGTTATTCTTGTTTCAAAATGGCTAAATTATTTGGGAAAAAATATACAGTGGATTATGCAGATTATTTAGGGTCTTCTTAAGAAAATTACAGAATTAGAAAATTTTTTATTAAAATTAAGTCATTTGTTTTTTTCTAAATATACATGTTTTTTGCTACTTGGTATGCTTCAGTTTATTTCTAGGTCAAGTGCGATAGCGATCATTTTTCGACAAATCTTACCAGAGTTACTCCCCTATTTTTACTTCAAAATTGCTAATATTTTGGTTTCCAAATTATAACTTGTGAACAAAAAGTCAGATTGAAACTAGGTTTGGTATGTAATTGTATTTCATGAATATCTAGGTCAAGTTTGATAATGATGATTTTTCGACAAATCTAACCAGAGTTACTCCCCTTTTTTTACTTCAAAATGGTCCTTGGATGGTCCCCTTTCAGAATTATGAGTGATACAGGCTCACCTGACCCTCTAGTTTACAGTAGTTTCAAAATTTAATCTTACGATATAACCTTGGCGTCGGGGGACCAGTGGCCAACGGCCTTTTATTAGGCTTTCACTTTCTCAATGTATTCTTTCTCTTGTTTTTCATTTAGGGCCACTGGTACCCATAAACTACTTTTATTGTAAGATCGGATTGATAAGAACACGGACACCAGAGGCGTAGCTCCCTATACACAAACACGCAATTGCGTACACATAAAAAAAATCAGCTAAAAACGAAATATGCGTTTTTTGATGAAATCAAACGTTAAAAATAAGAAGACGTTCCATTTTTCGGTTTTAAATGATTTCTAAACCAGATTGAAAATTATCCGATTCCAGATTTGGAATGTCTAGATTACGCACCGGAATTTCGTGATCATCCCAGAACGTTGTTCGCGTCCGTATTGATTTTCTATAATTGATATGTCAGAGTATTCACCTGTCGTCTTTATCAGTGCAATATCAATATTGGTCATTGGGCATAACTTGGTGTCCGTCTGTTCGAAGCAATGAAAGTAGAAATGACAGTTAGTGAATTTGAAAGAAAAACGTCTAGTATATCAAAGCATCACTGGTCGTCATTAGCGGCAAAAGAAATCAGTTTTACCAACGTATTTACGCCTGTCTGTCTGAACATCCTCATCTACATACAGCAGACAGTGATTCTGAAAGTCTGTCCGACAGTCTGACAAATCAAGGCGCCATTCTTTTAAGATTTCATATGAATTTTCTATCACGAAATTTTTAAATCAAATCATTGCAATTTAAGGGTTCATTTCATGTGCAGTGATTTTGTGAATTAGTTTATGATGATTTTATTTGTTAAATTAACAAAAGGGATAGGACACAAGTTTTGCCAACTTATGAAGTCTTCTCCCATTAATACAATAAATTCACATAGTATAATGATCATTCTGAGCATGCATATAATACATATTGAAAATATATTGTAAATAATGTAATAAACGAATTAATAACAAAAAATAAAAGTTTTGTTGGATGAATGCGAGGTTGGAGAGTAGATAATTATCGAGTAATTATACTACAAGGAATCTTTTTGAAGATTTAATAAAATTGAAAACGTCTTTGAAGATATTAATATTTTCTTCGTATGTTAAGTCATCGGACCCGTGAGTTAGTAGATTCAGATCGATTGTCTGTACCCAATTTAAATTATTCATCATATTAAGTCTTATTTCGGTATACTTAGGACAAGTAAAAAAATAATGGAATGCATCTTCCCGTGGAGCTCCACAGGAACAGCAGCATCATTTACTATATTGACCTTTGATAGATCATAATTTAGAAATGAATACGAGTTACGAAGTTGAGTTAGAATAATATTAAGTTTTCTGGAACCATAATAAAAATGTTTTGGGATAATTTTGTATTATCTGACTGTTCCTTTCGAATGGCTTTTTTTGAATTTAGTTAATGTGTCAAGATTACGACCAGATTGATCTAGTCGGTGAATTCATACAATGAATGAAGGTTAATCCAGAAGAGCGTTTCACACGCAGTTAAAAATTAGCATTTTGAATGCACTTTGTGTAAGATATGGGTTGCCGTGTTCTCGGCATATATCCCATATTCTTTCTTTGCAAAAAGTCATCCTCTTCCATAGTGAGTGTGGCTGTATTCATTGTGCAGTTCTCCAGACAAAGGAGGAATCTACATAACAACAACAAGGGGTCATTTTCGCCTTCCCAATCCCTTCATACTAACCGACCAGTGAAAACCAAACACATGAAAAGCAGGGGTGTGGAATAAAATTTTGAGAGGGTGCCATTTGCAGCATTTTTGAAGAAATTCAATATCTCAAGGGGCCATTCTTTAAAATTTCATAAAAAAAATTCAAATCAAAAGCGGATATTTTCAGTCTCAAAGGGCAATTCGCACATGGCCCCTTGCCTTCCCAATCCCTGAAAAAGATATCCGACTCTTCTTCGTGGCTAGAGAGATAAATATTTTGTCAGAAAATTAAATATGTTGAGTTGTGACATGCAAGAAATTTAAAGACCAGTGCGTCATTCATTTTCAACTGTTCATCCACGAAGGATCATTTTCACAAGCTTGAGTAAAGATCTAATGATATCAACACTTCAACATTTTAATTTAAGTATGTTGTGTAGATAACGAATTATATGTCATATCCTCAATACGTGTTTTCTATATCAATCTCCGGCACATACGACCTGACCGTAAAACACAGATAGTGAACTGTAGGCAGAACAAAACACACTCACGCAAACAGGTTCTGAAGTATATAAATCTGGTAAAATCCAGGAGCTTCCGGGGGGCTTTGCCCCCTGGACCCCCTAGCAGGGTTTGCCTTGGACCCACTGGGGTCCTTGAACGGCCCCCTGATCCCTCGCCGAAATTATGCGTATACTTCGATTTGCTCTAGCTACGTATACGCCCCTGGACACGTAAAGAAGTTGAATTTGTTAAAAATAAAACACCGGAGAGAAAAGGGGGGGTCAATCCCCGAAGCGCCTTTGCCTTTTGAGTCCGTTTAACATTCACTATTCCATCAGATTGTGCCCAATATAGTATAGATTCAACACTACAATTGATTAATAATTTCGAATACCGGAATAAGAGGTATACCCGATATCCAGAAAAGATTTTTTTGTATTTACTTTTCAAAAACAAAGACGGGGTTAAAGTGAATTATGCATCATTGTTAGACTGATTTTTGGTACCATTTTTACTACCAGACAACAGGCACCTTTTGAGCCCCCCCTTTTTTTAATGTGTTAACTTAATTTTGATTTTTAAATATTGATTTGACATTTCAACTTATTTTCACTTATCTTATTTGTTTTCACTCTTATCCATGCGATATAAGTGAACATAAGTTGAATGTTTCCCCCACTGAGTGTATTTATTTATTGAATTAAATCGCATAATTACCGTTTTAATCATATATTCATTAACACAAATTATTAACCAAGACGGAATTTCTTCGAATTCATTAAGCATGTGTATAGCATTATTGATTAATATTTTTCTTTTAGGTTTATTCTTATAAATTATCATTTTAGTTGATATAAAACAATGCCGGAGTGTTTCTATTTCTTGCCATCTTTGAAATTATATATCTTAAATTTATACGACACTTTACAACACTGATGTTTTAGACACCATGAATAAGAAATTAGATAATTTTGAAAGAACAATTAATAATATGAAATATGAAATAAACCAAATAAAGAATAAACAACAACAACAGGAAAGAACAATATCAAAAGAGGAAATGCACCACCATAATATTGAAGATAGAGTGCGAGAGTTGGAGCGTCACAATCAATATCTCGAAATTGAAAATAAAAACTTGAAAGAAGATTTTCTAAGACTTAAGACACAATCCATGAAGTATAATTTAATATTTGATATATCGAACAAACTCAAGAGTATGAGAACACTGAGGAAGTATTGGTGAATTTTATGCGAACTGAGCTCGGCATTGATGACGCGAACACTATTAACTTTCAAAATGTGCATCGTTTAAGCAGACGAAATGACGGAAAACCACGAAATATTATTGCTCTTTTCGGCAATTAGCCTGACCACGAAAGGGTATTAAAGGAGGTCCCAAAGGCGCTAAAAAACAAAGTACAATTTTCAGTCAACCAACAGTATCCGACCGAAATTGGCGATCGACGTAGAACTCTATTTCCAGAACTCAAATATTTGCAACGACAGGGTGTGCGAGCAAAGCTTGTATATGATCAGATTTATGTGAATGGTAGACCGTACGAACGTCGTCCACCCCGAACTGAACCTCAACGAGACAACAACACGGAACCAATCACCCATGAATAGGACAACTACTCAGGCACGACCGATCAATACACATCCGATTTGTTCATAAATAAACTGAATGTCACATATTTAAATGTCTGTGGACTAAAATCCAAGTTATTAAACCCATACTTTGTAGACCTAATTAGAAAACATGATATATTCGTTTTTGTTGAAGCTAAACTTGACGAACTTGATGTTATTAACTTACCTGATGGTTATTCTTATCATTGTAAAAATAAAAAAAAATGCAAAAAGAAGTCTGGTGGTATAATTATTATATACAAAACTTCACTTTCCAGATATATTACATTTTTAGAAAATAATTCAGCATTTGTACAGTGGGTTGAATTAGATGTACAATCTCTTGAGTCAAAATTGTTTTTATGGTGTGTTTACCTGTTTACATACCACCTGAAAATACACGATATGCATCTGAGAGTTGTTTTACTGAAATAGAAAATGATATTATATATTTTTCACAAAAATCCAAATTTGTTGCTTTGATCGGCGACTTTAATGCAAGAACTTCTAAGTTGTTAGATTATATAATACCAGATGAAAATTTACTGCATGATATACTTGATATTACTGATGATGAAATGAATGAAAATATGTATACTTACCAAATTTTAGAGCAGCTAAATATTCCACTCGTGAGAAATAATGAGGATGAAGGTAGAACAAATCCTTATGGTATGAAATTGTTAGATTTATGTAGACAGTGTTCACTTTTTATTGCAAATAGTAGACTACATAATGATAAATATATTGGTCACACTACTTGTAAAGATATTAACACTGTAGATTACTTAATTATGTATCCCTTGTTATTTCAGTATGTCAATGAATTTACTGTGTGCGATTTTAATCCTATGTTCTCGGATGTTCACAATAGAATACACTTTATAATAGCGGCAAAAGTTGAAACTCGTGAAAATCATGCCAAGGTCGATCACGATAGAAAATATGTAAAATGGAATCAGTCTAAAAGTCAACAATTTGTTAATGATTTATTTTCTGATGAAAATGGCTGGGTTCAAAATTTAGATGAAAAACTTGATGTAATTTTGAGTAATAATGATGTTACACATGACTGCATCGACGATATTGTTTCGGACCTTCAAAAGATTTTTGTTAACACGGCCAAATCTACTTTCGGTTACATGTCAAATAAACAAAGATCAACTGATCATAATAAAAATCCTTGGTTTGATAATACTTGTAAAGAAAAGAGAGATGAGTTCCATAAAGTTAGAGATAGATATAGATTTGATAAATCTGATAGAACGAAGGAAGAGCTAAATTTAAAGGCAAAAGCGTTTAGAAGGCAAATGAATAGTAGTTTTAAAAAATTTCAAGAAAATAACGCTGCCAAACTTCGTGAGGCCTCAAAAAATGATACAAAGAAAATGTGGAAAATATTGAATAATATGAACGGTTGTAAAAAAGAAAATGTAAATATTCCTATTGTTAGTTTGTATGAATATTTTAAAAATTTGAATAAAAATGATGAAAATGATAATGAAGCGGACACTTTCCTTGATAACATTTGTGATAATCAGATATATGACGATATTTTAAATGGTGATATTACTGAAGACGAAGTGCTGAATGCTATTAAGAACTTGAAAAACGGTAAGGCTGCTGGTATAGACGACTTTGTAAATGAATATTTTAAATATTCGTCACCACAGCAGTTAAATATTTACTGCAAATTATTTAACCTTGTATTTAACTCTGGTATCGTACCAGAAACTTGGTTAAATGGAATTATTAGACCGATATACAAAAACAAAGGCGATGCGAATGATCCAGATAATTACAGAGCAATTACACTGATCAGTTGCTTAGGAAAGCTGTTCACTTCTATTATCAATGGTAGACTAACCTTCCTGTCAAGCGAGTTTGATATCATCTCACAATATCAATCTGGCTTCAGGAAGGGATACTCAACTACTGATAATATATTCATTATGCATGCCTTGATATCGTTGTATTTTTCTTTCGATAAAAAATTATATTGTACATTTATAGATTTCAGAAAGGCATTCGATACTGTCTGGCGAATAGGTCTTTAGAAAAAGTTACAAAATTATGGTATCAAAGGAAAGTGTTTCCGAATAATTTACAATATGTATGACAGTATTAAGTCTTGTATTATGTATAATAATGAAAAGTCTGACTTTTTTGCTTGAATGCAAGGGGTGCGCCAAGGGGAAAACTTATACCCATTTTTGTTTTCCATTTTCCTAAGCGATTTAGAAGATTATTTTGAAGAACTAAACGCTTTACCTCTTGGTACTATCACAGAAAAGATACAAAACACACTTCATACTTTTATTCAAATTTTTGTTTTACAATATGCTGATGACACCGTTATTTTTTCTGAATCTTTAGAGGGTATGCAAAAAGCCTTAGATACTTTTCAAGAATATTGTAATTTATGAAATTATCAGTAAATTCATCAAAAACTAAAGTAATTGTTTTTAGTAAAAGAAAGGGTAGGCAAAATTTTATTGTCAAACTAAATGGCACAGAGTTAGAAATTGTTGATTCTCTCACATACCTTGGTATTGTTTTTAAATATAACGGAAATTTTTTCGATGCAAGAAAGAAATTAGTAGAACAGTCACAAAAGTCATTGTTTGCTATTTACAAGAAAATACGAAACCAAAATATACCAATCGATGTTCAGCTGAAGCTGTTCGACTCTTTAGTTGAGCCTATACTACTTTATGGATCTGAGGTTTGGGGTTATGAGAATCTTGAGATTTTAGAACGAGTACACCTGCAATTCTGCAAACGAATTCTGAATCTAAGATTGTCTACTCCAAACTGTATGGTCTATGGAGAGTTAGGCCGCCACCCTTTGAATATAAGAGTGCAGCTGAGAATGATTTCCTTTTGGTGTAAGCTTAT
>MJUT01062862.1:3197-15467 GCA_002080005.1 Gigantidas platifrons
GATAAATGTAACTCAACACTACACCTGTGGCTGTGAAAAAATATTTGAATTTGGTCAAAGGCAGGTACGTTAGTTACTAACAAGGGAGAGCACTCTATTATTTACTCAAAGTAAACAAACATTGACTTGAAAGTCATACACCGTGAAACATGAAAGGTGCACGATAGTTAAATTATTAGCTAGCAGAATAGTATACATACATTAATTTAAAAATACTTATGTAATAGAATCGTGGTTTTATTGGTGAAGCATGGAGAACTGGGGGCAGTTGACATAAACTGTACAGCATGTATTTGCCGGTAAAACGCACGTGATTTTTTTGTCTTGCACTAGTGCAAGATAAGACAATCTCACATCGCTAAAAATAGGAACTGGTCTGTCTCAAAAGTGAGAAAAGACAATCTCACATCGCTAAAAATAGGAACTGGTCTGTCTCAAAAGTGAGAAATACTGTTCTCAGAGATTACTATTTAAATAATTTTATCATCTGTTCCTATTGTGTTTTTGTATATGTGTTATGTTTGTTTATATATTGTATTTAGTTAGCGTTTATTTACTTTTTTCTCATATAGCATTCCCTTTTCCTGTTTCGATCTGTCCAGATTAAATCATTCTCTATCTTTTTTTTTTCTTATTACATTTTTGTATTTTTTTGTTCTTCTTTTTATTATGTTAATCTAATATGTATATAACCTAAATCTTTTGACACCTTTAATTTTCTGTTCTTTTTTTTTCTAATTACATAACAAATAATCTTTTACTATTCTATTCAAGATATTCTGAAATTTTATAAAGATGACTTTATTGATTAGATTGGCTGTAAAGTATTGTAAAATTGGTTAACATAAACATTAGTTGCCCTTACTGCATTTCAGTTTAATTTTTTATTTTATTTTTCTCTTTGTCCAAACATTTATTTTGAAATTTGTTAACATGGTTCATTGACTTGGTCATATTAATTATTGAATGCAGAAATGGTGTACTAAATAGTATTATTTGTCTTTAATTGTTTATTTGTTCATCTTGTTATAGGAGAGGATTTGTATAGGCTCAGCCTGTTATCCAATCCTTTTGATATACTCAATAAAATGTTTGAAATGAAAAAACAAAAAAACGAAGGAGAGTTAGGGTTATTGTTATGGTTTTAGCGCCACTTTCAACAATATTACAGTTAGTTTTATAGGTGAAGGAAATCAGAGTATCTGGAGAAAACCACCGACCTGCGTCAAGTGACTGATTACCTACGGATATTTCTTACAACTATAGCATTGTAGTTAGATTTACCTAAGTAATTATTGACAATATCATTGCTAAAAGTAATTCTCACTCAAGTTACAGTGTAACCAAGAAAGTGTAACAGTCAGTAGAACTGACAGACAGGACCTTATGTTATACCCGCCTCGATGGATGATATAATGGGGGTGGGGTAGGGGTAAAAGATTCATTTCATTTTAAGGGATGTAATTTTGATAACACTTCGTTGGAAATAATAAACCCAACGTAAATTAATAAAAGTACATGTTTACCCTTGTTACATCCCTACTAATCATGTCAACAAGAATCGATGGGTGTGACCAGTATGGCAGTAATGATACCTGTACTATTGACAAATCGAGTTGGGAGGGGAAACATTTTTGTCAAGAACACCACATTAAATAAAAAATATAGAAACTTTAGATGATAGATGATTATATTTCGTAGAGCGTAAAATGATTTTTAATGAAAACGATTCATGGGCAATGGCCATGTCATGATTGGTGGCAGATAATAAACGACACAAACGAATCAGATCTATATTTTCTATGTTTCAAAATGCCTTCATAGGAAACGTTGCTCTTAATAATTAATGGGGTAGAAATGCTCTAGTTTGACAATAGTGTTCTGAAAATGTATCTGTTGAATACACAATTAAACTTTTATATAAAGTAAATTAAGTATTTCATTTTTTTTTTGCTTCATAAAACAACTTGTCGGAAGTATACGATAAAACGATTAATATAGACAAGACAAGACAAGACAAGACAAGACAAATACTTTATTAGAGTCTCACCTCTGGATTTACAAAGTAAACATACAAACTAAAACAAGTATATAGTAAAAACATACAAGAGCTACTCTTAGAAGAGTTATGAGAGACTATTGTTATCTATAAAATATGAACTATAATATGTACAAATGTAAAATTATCGATATAAAATAAGTTGTCTCTTCATTAAAGACTCATAGCAGATTTTGGCATATAGATTGATCATCATCAGACAAATGCATAAAATTATCATTATACAAACAAGCATGATTAAATAAATATTGACGCAAATATTCACATACTGGACAATACAATAAGACATGTTTTTCGTCTTCAATACAATTATTCATGTGACAACCATTTTTAAAAGAAAATCTATTTTTCAGCTAAAATACCTTCATATCTTCCAGTTTCTATTTTTAAAGGTGCTACACCACATCTAAATTGGCAAATGCACTTTTATATTTTCCAGGAATATTTTTCAGCAAATAATTGTCTTTACCTTATTCATTTTTAAACAATCTGTATGTGCGTAATTTACTGTGATCATTTAACATTAAATCATTAAACCATTTCTCTTTAAATTTATCATAGCATATATTTTCAATATTTAAGATAATATTCTTATCAATAACTACATTACTATTACATAAATATTCCATATTAACTTCTTAAATTTGTGTATGTACTCGAAAATTCCAATTTTCCAGTCTGTTACTACTCATTTCGTTTGACCACATACAAACATTTTTATTAATCCTACTGTTACACATCTTTGTAAATCTACACTATGTTCACAAAATACATGACCATTGTGATACAATACATGGCTTTCAGCCGATGTCACCATAGAGAGCTAAATTTGGCGTGCATTTTCCTACTCCCATAAAAAGCCGCATTGCTCTATTTTTTACAGCATTAATACATGAACAATGTTTACTTCCCCATACTGAGGCACCATATTCAATTACTGACATTACAAGTGAATCAAGCAGCTTTGTGAATGTTGAATTTTCAAAACCACCATTAGCTTTACATTTAGCAATAAGTAAGCATAATGATCTAATTGCTGATTTTGCCACAGCTTTTGCCATGTCATTATAATTTAAAAATTCAGTTAATAATAATCCAAGATACATATAATGAGGTACACTCTCTAATATATTATCATTAAGCATAAACTCAAAATCAGTTTTATCAGTTAGTTGACTGTGTTCTAAAATGAACAGTTTTTGACTTGTTGATATTTACTGCAAGTCATTTGTATTACACCACAAACTCAACGTGTCCAACATCTTTTGTAAATCATTTTCTTTTTCACATGAAAATACTACATCATCAGCATATAAAAATATACCAATTTGTTCATCATTCCAACATCTAATTTCATAATTTCATCAACCAAGTTATTTATAAATATATTGAAAAATAAAGACGAAATAATACAGCCTTTTTTTAGGCCAGATTTAACATCAAACCAATCAGTAAAATTACCGTTAACTTTAACACATGATTGTACATTATAATATAAAGAAAATATTGCTCTTAACATTTTACTACTTATCTCTAAAGATGTCATATAGTTTAACAGTAAATCGAGCGTTAAGTACGCCACAATACAGTTTATATGCCACTCGAGCCAAAGTTAAACCTATGTATGACATCGGATCTCTAGGGTCTGACGTAGATGATTTCGGAATCGGTGTTATAATGCCTTTACTTCACATAGCCGGCACTTTACCAATATTATAGCATACATTAAAAACACGAGTAGGCGCATTCAATGCAGTATGATGTTTATACAATTCAACTGGAATAGTATCAACACCTGGAGATTTCCCACTTTTGGATAACTTTAACACGTGATATATTTCATCAATGGTAATTTCACTATAAAAAAACTCATCAATAATTGTATTATTATAAAAAAAAATTCAACGCAATAACTATCATCACTATTTTGATTTAATATATCAGCAAAATCATTTTTCCATTTATCCATAACTATATTTTTATCATCACAAATTGAACCATCACTCAACGTGATCTCCATTGGAATATTATTTTGACGTTCGTTACCGACTCCTATTTTACCGATTTTACGCCAAAATTCGTTTGGATTTCCTTGAGAATTCACTAATTCCTGCTGCATTGTATGCCAATATTGACGTTTAGCTTTCTGGGCATTTCGATCAAATATCATCGATTTCCACCACGGTTTCCACCTCGATTCCCATATCGCTTATAATTAGATCTAGTATTATCATCATGGTCATCGGTACGATTCCTATCTGTTTGTCGATTTTGATTGCTACGATGTCCGGTATCAGCATTATGATTACTCTCTCTTTATTCTCGCTAATCATGATCATCACTACGATTGTAAGCTCCTCTTGAACTCCGCAGTTGGATGCGTCCTCTTCTAATTTCAAGTTTATTTTCACCAATAGCATTGACTGTATTTCGCAAGTTCATGTTCAGCATACGTTGATTTGTCGATAAATCATTTTCAATAAATTTATCATTAAAGATACGAGAGTTCTTTAATTCACGTTTTTGTTCATAATTTTCCTTTTGTCACCCGCCGATTTTAAAGTTACCCCAATTACTCCTTGTTTTCCTTCTTTGTAACTTTTCTTGCGATCAGCTGTTAACATCATTCAAATGTAGTCCATCTTTGATCAAAGCGCTGACTTTATTAAGGATAGTTTCCCTATCCGTCTCGAGTAAATTTACGAACAATTACATGTATCTCCTCTGGTGTATTCTGGTTCCGATTTTCCTTTATGCTCTCATAAGATTTTTCCAAGTTTTCTACTTTATCCGGGACAGTTTTTAATTAATTCCGAACCTGCTGTTTCACTTTTTGCACTTCTGTTGAAATCGCACGGTCAATCATTGAAACTATCATAGACGGATTTTTTTTTTTCTTCAAATTGTCCATTCTTTGTGTAATAACGTTACAAAAACTATTCATTGTTCCCGTTAATCTAACAACAAGATATTTAAGTTCACCAATATCATCTGAGTTCTGTTCACCTGTATTATTTAATGTGTCCTTACACTGTGTAAACTGTGACAATCGAATTATTTCGTCGTCATGATTATCAGTCTTCGCTTTCAACTTTTTAGTTTTACCACACATAGTTTCATTTGATAAACGTCTTTCATTGCATGGAGTTGACACATTTAAAGTACAATTAAAGTCACTTACTGTTTTTTCTGGGTGAATTGCAGCTATTGTAGTAGACACTTTTTCCAACTTAGTAGATTCCATTACCGATCTTAAAGGATCTCAAAGGATTAAAGCTTAAAATGTCGAAATTATCCATTTCGAGAATAAATTTCACCCCAATTGAATATCTCACAATGTAGTATGCACAGAATATAATGCGCTATAAAATATCGCTCAATTTTCCCTCAAAATTCACAGAAAATCAACGCTTTTCAAACTCTAACGCATGCGCCTTTTATCCAAATTTTTCACTTATCCCCATTGATTCAACTTTAATTTCTGATCAGTTTATTTAACATCAATTAGAGGTTGATTTGACCAAAATACCTGATAATTTGTTCCGGCATACGTACATGTATAAGGTTTGAATAAATGAAACGGGAAATTAAGGTTTGTAGTGGGTTTCGCGTTACTCGACCTTTAGTTTTATGTGTATGTTTTGTAGATCGTTGTTTGTCCTTTGGTACTTCTTCTTTTGGTCATGGTGTTGTCTGTCCTTCTTCGATTTACGGATTCTGATTACCTCTTGAGTATCTTCAAAATCTTCTTATATATTGATATGTAAATAAATATGAAGATTTGAAAATTTTCTATTTATACAAAGTGGGATTAAGGGTAAATGTAAAGTGCAATGTACATAATCTGAATAGTTTGAATAAATATTTGTGATTAAAATTTTACATATCGTAAGAATCAGCTTATCATATTTTATCATGAAACCTTAATTATTGAGGCAAATACTTCCTTTAAATATATGTTATTCTTCAAAAAGAAAAAGATAAGACACACGTTACATATCTTAGACAGTATTCTGCCATTAAATATTCAATTACACAATTAAGCATTATTGAATTACACGAATTCATAGTAAACATAGATTGACAGATTATGAACATTTAATATTGTGTTGATTTTCTTTTTAATATTGTGTACTCGATACAACATTACGTTATAAATTTTGCCAATGACTTGTGACAAGTCGGTGGTTTTCTCCGGTTACTCCAGTTTCCGCCACCAATAAAACCGGCCGCCACGATATCAATAAAATATTATTGAAAGTGGCGTTAGACACTATAAACCGGCTTATAAATATTGTATCAATTATTACAGTGGCTTAATATAATGTTAAATGTGATTATATTTGTTTTTAGTTAAAGAGGAATTAGCTACGATTTTGACCAATAGAATTATATTTTTTTTAAATTGGTAAATAGCTTTAAAATGATGAAATAAAGGTAAATATTTCAAATTAAACAGCTTTTCGTACCACTTTACAAAAATCTGAACATATTAATTGTGTAAAGATCAAGATAATGGCTTGCAACGTCCCGATTGTTGTTGTTGTTCGGGAGAGTCCGGTATTTGTTGGGGTTTATTGGGAACTAGCTATAGTGAGTGTACATAGCTGATGGTATTGCATGGGAGATTCTCTGACATTTGAACTGACCACGGATATGACCCAGTATTCACTGTTGAACTGTAATGAATTCCGGCGTGGTGTCAACCGGGGAGAGCACATGTATTTAGTTGCAAGGAGAGGCAAGGTCTAAAGGCATCTATTGAAGTGTGTCTAACAATCAATTTGTACAGCTGATCACACTCCTTTCAATTATTTATTTGTCTGGATCCACACATAGAGCTTACACAATAAACATATGCAATATATAATACAAATCATCAATCATAACTCGATCAATATAATAATACTCAACTTAACAACAATTCGTTTGTAATTTAAATTAATGTGTTTCAATAACTACTCCCTTATAAATGGTTAGCAAAATGTCCCTAAATGGACCATAGCTAGAATGTGCAATTTATCCCAACATGATATATTGCTTAGACTTGTAAGCTATTAACTTGGAGTATGACATATTTGAAACCAATTTGCAAAAACTGGTCCCTTTATCAATAACATATTTATGCAACTTAATGAATTGTTCATTTTTGTAAACTGATATCTAAGGAGTGTTAAATATTTAAAACCCATTTTCAATTTAAGCAATAACGTTTCCATACAACATTTGCAATGAATGGTCCCTTTATCCATAAGATAATATAGTGTCATGTTACAGTTGTAATCCAATATTAGTTTGTTTGTGAGGTTTACAATCAATTAACATATTGGCTTGTGTGCATTTTAAAGTCATATGTAATAATTTATTTATCTGTATTCTCATACACCACTGTAATTACAACGGTATAGAGAAACATATTATAAGTAAGTAAATTGTTTATTATAGTGACATGTGTAAAGCATACATCATTAAATAATATAATATAATATTCACAATAATTACACACGATCCATTGGACCTATGTCACTATCTATACGCAGTATGCGAATTAAGTATATTGCCTCTCTAGTAGCTATTAATCTCGCGAAAATTGAAATCATCCTGTGGATTCAATCATATAATTATATTATATTAAAGGGAAACAAAGACAAATTATTTACGTATGCAATAGATACAAATGCTATGTACATTAGTAATGTTAATTAAGATGATAAACGTCTATAGAAATTAATTGATATAATGATTTAAGAACAGGATGGAGTATAACGTCGGTATAAGATTAGCCCGGGATACACACACCTGTGTTAATAAGTTTAATAAATCTGCAAATTTTATTCAGTTTAATTTGTTTTGTCATTAACTGGCCGAATTTTAGTGCACTTGATCTCTTTATAAAGTAAGCGTCAACATATTCTTTTCGAAAACTATTAAAGAACTCACATTCCAAAATGTAGTAGTATCAATCCCCAGTTTCATTTTGATTACATAAATTGCATAATTGCATGTGGCTAGCTATATTCTGCCATCTTCCACATTCTATTATATTTTGTACAATTGTATGCATCCACATTTCATTAAAACTAGAACATAGAAGATAAGACACTCAGTCACAGAAGCGTGCACCTTTCACATGTAGTAAAATAAGGTTCTCATTAATACTGAACCACATAAATGTTTCACATAAAATGTTAATGCATTGTCTAGGTTTAGGCTACAAGCTTTGGGTGTGTAATTTTGTCTTAGGTTACTTAGGTGACAAACTATCAAATTGAATTTGACACTTAAACGAAATATAATATTGTCAGTTTAATTAAAAACTAACGTATCATAGGAAAACAAACATTAACAAATTTGGACAAATGTAAATAACGTGCTTTCAAAATAACTTTGTGAAAGCTAAATTATGAAACCCGATTAAAGTGTAAACTCCACAATTGTGATAAATTATTTATACAATTGTGCTAGACTATTTACACAAATATATTCACAACTTTGTGTGATAAAGATTGTCAATGACTATCGTCAGGTGAGTGCTTCTCTGGTTTCCTCCACCTATACATCTGACCACCAGGATATAACTAAAATACTGCTGAACGTGGCGTTGAACACAATAACCCTATCATTGTATCATTATCGACATTTTGATATATTTGTCAAATATATATTTCAGCTATCAAGTGCCTCCAGGCGATGGAGCTAATCATCATTATAGACCGTATCGTTCTGAGTGGCATAAGCTGTCAGTCAAGAAAAAACAGAACCAATTTGGAAATCGAACACAATGCGATGAATTTGGAAGATATTATTCAACTAATATGTTACTTGTTGTCCAGGCTATAGAGAAAAATGTACTCCAAATTATCAATGATTTGCAGCTTCCTACGAAATAAGATAATGTTATGTAAAATAAGCGTGTTTTGTATAATGCTGTTTTTGGATATGAACTGTTACAGAATGCATATGCATTACATAAAGACACGCATTATACAAAGCGTTCGAGGATGATTGACTCATATTTCACAGGTTAAATTCCGCCACAGTTGTGTGATTTTATATATTTCACGGCATAAAAATATGACAGTTAACTGATGGTGTTTACATTTGATTTCTTTTTCAGATGTGAACAAAACATTCACAAGTATTGCTAAGTTAGAATATTTTTTTTACAATGTTTCAACTTACACGGCCATTGTTCCTCGGATCCTCCGGTTTCTTTTGCCAATATATCTGACCGACACGATATAACTGAAACATTGTTCACAGTGACGTTAAACACTATCAGAAAACAAAGAAGCAAGCACAATTGACGACCTCTAAATATACAAGTTATGTTGATTTCTGATTGTAAAATGAAAGTTGTGAAATATTGAATTTTTGGGTTAAAACACATTTAAAAATACCAGTCTGATAATTGGAAGCTGTACAGCGCAGAATGACAGAAAATGAAATGATCAAAAGAAAAAGGAAAATAGGATAAACAATGATATATAAAACACTACACAGAAAGCAAAAGATTACATAACACGAACCACACTAAAAGACTGAGGTGAACTTAGGTGCTTCGGATGGGTTAGAAACTTCTGCTCAACTGGTAGCGCCAGTCGTGGTACATGAGCATCATTTTGAATTGAAATCGTGTTTGACTCCAGTATAGGTAAATAAGTACATATGCAAATTTATAAATAAAACTCTGCCCATTTACTGAACAAGCTAGCATTGATTGCATTGCAAGAAGAGTTTGAAGGGGTAATCGGAATCCGAACAGACAAGTCATGTTTTTTTCAATATATTCTATTTGAGTTAGGTCGCCACATAAAGTAGGATATTCCTGTAACATCGACCTATAACAACGGCCTGTTAGATCGACCTATAACAACGGCCTGTAACATTGACCTATCACAACGGGATGTAACATCGACCTATAACAACGGCCTGTAACATAGACCTATAACAAAGGCCTGTAACACTGACCTATAACAACAGCCTGTAACATTGACCTATGACAACGGAAAGTAACATCGACCTATAACAACGGCCTGTTAGATCGACCAATAACAACAGCCTGTAACATCGACCTATAACAACTACCTGTAACATTGACCTATAACAACGGCCTGTAACATAAACCTATGACAACGGAAAGTAACATCGACCTATAACAACGGCCTGTTAGATCGACCAATAACAACAGCCTGTAACATCGACCTATAACAACGACCTGTAACATTGACCTATAACAACGGCCTGTAACATTGACCTATGACAACGGCCTGTAACATTGACCTATAACAACGGCCTGTAACATTGACCTATGACAACGGGAAGTAACATCGATCTATAATAACGGCCTGTTAGATCGACCTATAACAACGGCCTGTAACATTGACCTATGACAACGGGATGTAATATCGACCTATAACAACGGCCTGTTAGATCGACCAATAACAACAGCCTGTAACATCGACCTATAACAACGGCCTGTAACATTGACCTATAACAACAGCCTGTAACATTGACCTATAACAACGGCCTGTAACATTGACCTATGACAACGGGAAGTAACATCGACCTATAACAACGGCCTGTTAGATCGACCAATAACAACAGCCTGTAACATCGACCTATAACAACGGCCTGTAACATTAACCTATGACAACGGCCTGTAACATCGATCTATAACAAGGGCTTGTAACATCGACCTATAACAACGGTTTGTAGCATTGACCTATGACAACGGGGTGTAACATCGACCTATAGCAACGGCCTGTAACATCGACCTATAACAACGGCCTGTAGCATTGACCTATGACAACGGGATGTAACATCGACCTATAACAACGGCCTGTAACATCGACCTATAACAACGGCTTGTAGCATTGACCTATGACAACGGCCTGTAACATTGACCTATGACAACGGCCTGTAACATCGATCTATAACAACGGCCTGTAACATTGACCTATGACAACGGGATGTCACATCGACCTATAATAACGGCCTGTTATATCGACCAATAACAACAGCCTGTCACATCGACCTATAACACCGGCCTATAACATTGACCGATAACAACAGCCTGTAACATTGACCTATGACAACGGGAAGTAACATCGACCTATAACAACGGCCTGTTAGATCGACCTATAACAACGGCCTGTAACATCGACCTATAACAACGGCCTGTAACATAGACCTATAACAAAGGCCTGTAACACTGACCTATAACAACGGCCTGTAACATTAACCTATGACAACGGCATGTAACATCGATCTATAGCATCGGCCTGTAACATCGACTTATAACAACGGCTTGTAACATCGACCTATAACAACGGCCTGTAGCATTGACCTATGACAACGGCCTGTAACATCGACCTATAACAACGGCCTGCAGCATTGACCTATGACATCGGGATGTAACATCGACTTATGACATCGGGATGAAACATCGACCAATAACAACAGCCTTGTAACATCGGCCTATGGCAACGGGATGTAACATCGACCTACAACAACGGAATGTAACATCGACCTATAACAACACCCTTGTAACATCGACCTATAAAAACGGGATGTAACATTGACCTATAACATCGGGATGTAACATCGACCTATTACAACAGCCTTGTAACATCGGCCTATAACAACGGCCTGTAACATCGACCTACAACAACGGCCTGTAACATCGACCTATAACATCGACCTACAACAACGGGATGTAACATCGACCTATAACAACGGGATGTAACATCGACCTATAACAACAGCCTTGTAACATCGACCTATAACAACGGGATGTAACATCGACCTATGACAACAGCCTGTAACATCGACATATAACATCAGGATGTAACATCGACCTATAACAACGGCCTGTAGCATCGACCTATAGCAACGACTTGTAATATCGACCTATAACATCGACCTATAACAACGGCTTATAACATCGGTATGTAACATCGACCTATAACAACGGCCTGTAACATCGACCTACAACAACGGCCTGTAACATCGACCTATAACAACGGGATGTAACATCGACCTATAACAACGACCTGTAACATCGACCTATAACAACGGCCTGTAACATCGACCTATAACAACGGGATGTAACATTGACCTATAACATCGGGATGTAACATCGACCTATTACAACAGCCTTGTAACATCGGCCTATAACAACGGCCTGTAACATCGACCTATAACAACGG
>MJUT01062862.1:58153-77865 GCA_002080005.1 Gigantidas platifrons
CCTGTACTATTAACTATACGTGAAAATATCATCCTTAGAACTACAAGTACAGTACACTTATTATTTGTACACTTACCGTATTGACCTTCACCGCTTCCGGTCCTGATGTTATTCATCTTTGATTTCCAGGGCAGGGGGAAGTAAATCATCCATGAATTTTAAACGGTAAAAGCAGACTTCAGAAACGATGATCTCCCTGTGCTATATACTCAACCATTACAGCCAAACAAATGTTGCTAGATTTGTGTATGGTGTTAGGTAAATGAGTTTGCCAGACATTTATTTATGGATATATTGTGACAAAATATGGATGTAATAGTTTGAAATATATAATTTCACAAGGAGGTTTGTATTATTTTACATTCAACATACGTCTTCTTGTAAAATTTTGGATGTGAAGTAAAATATAATCAAATTATGGGCCAAATTTTACCAGCAAGCTGCTGTTAAGTTCTGATCAGTATCAGGATTATTTTTAGTTTGACAAATTTTTCTGAATGGTTTTTTGTTCTTTTGTAAGGTATTTTTATCTTAATAATTATATATAAAAACAGAAAAAATAGGTTATATATTTTTATAAAATAAATTAATTAAAAAACACGTCGGCTTAGAAAAAGGTAAATCCGAGGATTTATGATTATGCAAAGCAGATGTTTGCTTACAAACAATAATTATATATATCAGTGTATTTTGTAAGTAACTAATGGTACGTAGATATCTAACATAGTTAACACTTAATCCAAATATATAAGCTTAGGCCGTCCTAAATTAATTCTACGTTTAACATCAAGGTAGGGTACCAAAACCTAGGAGGGAGGGAGGAAAACAAAAAACAAACAAAAAAATAAAACAACCTAAGCATACTTTCAGTATTTTTTTTTAGTGCTCAATTGATAGCCTGAAGATGTGCAAAGCACAGTGTTTAGCATCAACAAAGCTGATTTAGAACTGTAATTAATAGTTTTATTAATTAAACATGAGAAATTAACAGTCCATGGGTATGAAATGTCAGGTTTTTCTAATAACTTCATGAGATTTCAGTGTAAAATAACATTTCACGCAATGTGTGTTTGTTTTTTTATTTTTGGCAAATTTTCAAAACCTACGCGCGCGGGTGATGTTAAACGTAGAATTTTTTTAGGATGGCCTTATAGACAAACTGTGTTAATCACTATATATTGGTTCATTTTTTTTTCAGTAGTAACTTTATAATATTATACAGTACTATGATTATCTCCCTTTAATCAAATTCCTTAAAAAGCATTTTCCCCAATAATTAGTGTTAATTCAACTTTTTGCACTTAATTGTTATATTTTGAAATTGTTATCAATATTAAACAATAACTTTTTTTAGGTTCATATTTATAAAAATGTTGTAGTTGCAATTATTATGAATATTATAGTTGCAATTTTTTAAATTAAATATACCTACCTTGAAGAACTTTTGGATTTATTTATATAATCAACGCCCACATTTCTATAATTATATTGCTGAACATCCTACGGTCTTTTCCGAATATTATAATTATACAAAAATATACTTCGGTATATTCCGACTTATTTCGGTCGATTCTAAATTAACATACATACGTCAAAAAAACTAGTTTCTCGATATACGCGAACTGGACGAGAATTCCTTTACTTATTATATCTATATAATTTATAAAATTAAAGAAACATTTTCAAGAGAATTTTATCTAGATAGCCTTTGCTTCAAACAGAGAACCATTCTTACTAAATTTAGACTTAGTGCTCATTCCTTAAGAATAGAGACTGGCAGATATGAAAAATGTAGGGATGTATTCTGTATTCTTTTTCTTCACCTCCAGTATAGGAGATCGTGGATCAATATAAAAGTTCCTATAAAATCCACCAGTTTAAAAACTCTTAAAAATGTGTTACGGAATAAAATGTTCTTCCAATATATACACACGCTTAAAATATTGTACGGAATAAAATGTTCTTCCAGTATATACACATGAATACAATACACCAGTTTGTATATACATCTGAATATAATACACTATTGTTTTTAAAATATTAATCAGTCGTAAAAGTTTACTGTCATCCTCACACGTCAGCGTTAAATATATATAATAAGATAAAATATGGGGAGATAATGAAGTTCCCTATCGTTTTCTTGACCTTATTACTGTTATCATCTTATATCTGGCACCGTGCATGTTATATACATGTCTTCTGCATTGGAATTCTAATTCAGTCAACATATTCAATGACAATTTTCTATAACCTAGATTCAAGGCAATGTCATTATTTAATAAGAAAGAACAGTCCAGAATTATTTGAATTTTTTTCTCATTTGGTAACTGATGCATTCTTCTGTTAATTATTCTATTTATTTCTTTATCAATTGTATGTATAGTTACTTGTCTTGTAGTTTCAAGCAGTTGACATTTGAGCAAAAAATGTTCCAGATCCTCATCTTCTTCTCCACACAATAGGCATGTAGCGTCAATTTGACTTTGATTAAATTTTGACCGGTTTGACTGGAAGATGTAAGTTCCACTAACCAGCTTCAGTTTTATTGGTATTCTATTTGTATCTCTTGCAGACCTTGTTGGTATAAATATAAGAGGATGTTGTTTTCCTGGGTTGTAAGCTTCCACATTTAGATATTTCAAATATGTATAGTATTCAGAAAGGCTGATTAGGTGGTTTTTCCAATATTGAAAGACTTTCTCATATGTTAGTTTTTTCCACTCTTCTTTTGTATATGGTGTTTCCAATAATAAATAGATTTCTGGTAGGTTGTATTTCCAGATTATCATTTTTGCATATATAAACCAGCTGTTACTTTGTCCTGATTTTACAGATAGTTGTCTTTTGGCTATCTGGTTCTCAGTTGAGGTACTTGGTAGTAGGCAGATACTGTATAAAAATGTAAGCACTTTTATATGTATTTGTCCTTCAATAGGGATT
Organism: Gigantidas platifrons; assembly: GCA_002080005.1. NCBI lineage: Eukaryota > Metazoa > Mollusca > Bivalvia > Mytilida > Modiolidae > Gigantidas > Gigantidas platifrons. The sequence goes on from MJUT01062862.1 coordinate 61,094, forward strand.
AGACCTGAAATAATGTATGGTACTATATCTGGAGCATTTTGGGGTAGTGACAGAATTTGTTTCACCATCCTTTTATGGAATTTTTCCAGTTTTTCTTATCTGGAGTTATTACTTCTAGACCGTATAATAAAGTTGGAATGATATATGTCTTCATTATGTGTATACAAGTACTTGGGTCTAGTCCATTATTGCCGTGAAAACCTGCTGACATAAGGCTATAAGCAGTTCTTCGTGCTTTCGTGATGTTTTCATTTACGGTGTTTTCGATGGTATCTTTGTCAGTTTTGGACCTTTGTATACCCAGATGTGCTGTTTTTTCTACATTTGGTAGATTATTTCCATTGAGTTGTAGTTGAGTTGATGTTCTTTTTCCTCTCTTTTTCTGACTTAACATATCTATCACAACACTCTTTTGTGGCTGAAGTTTGTAATGTTCTTTACAACTATAATCGTAAGCCATATTTAGGAGAATGTGTGCCTCTTCTTGATTTGTACTGTTTATGGCTATGTCGTCCGCACATGCCGATGCTGTACATTGTATGTTTCCGATTTTCATTCCTAAGCCGCTGTGTTTTAGGCGATGCAGTAGTGGGTCTACATAGATCTTATATAAGTCAGCGCTTAAGACCCCACCTTGACGGACACATTGCTGGATTTCAAAGATGTCTGATACGAGACCATTATATTTGACAGCTGAGGAAGCATTTGTATGTAGGCTGTTTATCAGAGTCCAATGTTTATCTTGCACTCCTAGATGGTATAGTCTTCGCATCATGCTCTTGTGTACAACAACATCGAATGCAGATTTTGCGTCTAATAATATTATGATGAAGAGTTGTTCCAAATCAAGTGCCTCTCGTCTTGATTCTTCCAATATGAATGAGCCATTTATGAGGGCTGAGTTCTGTGTGAAGTCTCTTTGTATACTGCATTGTTGTTTGTCGCATTTAGGTCTCACTCTGTTTTTTAATATTGATTCAATAATTTTCTCAAATACTGGAAGAACTGTGATCCCACGATAATTCTTGATGTCCAATATGGATCCCTTTTTTTTAATATAGGAGAGAGAAGTCCTTCTTTTATCATATCGGGCACTATTCCTGATTCAAATATGGTCTGAATAACTGAATAAGTATAGTCTAAGAGAGCATCTCCTCCATAGATAAAATGTTCGACCGTTAGATCAAATATACCTGCTGCTTTCCCTTTTTTAATTGATGATAGAGCTTTATTTAATTCCTCTTTTGTAGGTTTCAGGATGTCTACACTTTTCACTAGTTCTATGATGTTGTCTGTTTCCTGTTCTATATTTGTGGAATATTGATAGTTGTAGTTTTGGTCATATGATGGTACAGCCAAATTGGCAAAGTGATTTTTGAAGCCTTGGAGTATATTTTCCTCACCTGATATGGTTGCATTGTCAATATGCAGATCTTGAATGCAACCTTTTAGAGAGCGCCTCTGCTTATTGATTAACATATGAAAAGTCTTGCTGTCTTTGGTTCTGGTTTGCATGATCTTACTTTTAAAGTTGATCTCTTTTATGGCCATTTCAATTCTGTATGTTTTCTGGAATTGTTGTTTACATTTGTTCTTATCAATAAGTAGTGGGTGATCATTATCTGGTTTACCTTCTTCATACCACTTAAAGCTTGCCTTCTTCATTTCTTTGTATGCATCAGATATGTTTTTATTCCAGATTTGTAATTTGCCAAGCTTTTTCTTTCTCTTTTTTCCAGGAATACATTCTAGAGCTGAGTTTTTTAGGATTTCTGATACTTTGCTTAATTTTTCCTCTACCTCACATTTAGATGTTAAATTGTCTATGTTGTCTGATACTTTTTGATTTGCTAAAGATATTTCCACTAGTTCCTGATATTTGAATTTGTCTATCCTGTCCCAATTGATTTTGATTTTATTGTTGGCCTTGGTAGAAGTGCTTCTGTATTCTAGATTGGCACTGCAGGTGATGCCAATTGGATAGTGATCTGAAGTATTCGGTTCCAGTTTATCTAGTATTATCTTGTCTGAGAATTGTCTATCAGTGTTTATGTTGTATAGAAAATAGTCAATTTCACTACATTCTTGACCTTTAGGATTTATATAAGTATTTCCAGCAGAACATACTTGTAGATGACAATCTTGTATGAGCTGCTGTATGTATTTTGCTCTGTTGTCTGATCTATTTCTACTTATATCTTCATTAATATCTCCATCAATTAGGATATCATGTGTTAAACAGTATTTCTGGCATATTTCGAAAAGTTGGTCATCATTTTCTTTAAATTCTTCCAAATCATGGCAGCCCTTGGTCGGTAAGTATGCAGATATTATGAGTAATGGTTTGTAGTTATTGTCTAAAAGTTCAACACATTGTAAGCGTTCGTTTCCATCCTGTATTACTTTAATAAGGTGATTGATTTCTTTTTTCCACAAAATGGCTGTCCCTCCATATCCCCGCGGTACTTGAGCTGGTTGAATATTATTATATAAGTCGACTGCTTTACCTTCATAACATATGTCCTCACCAAGTTCTCCCAGAAGGTTCAGTTGAAATTGGAATAGCCAATGTTCCTGAATTAGGATGAGATTATTATTTTCAAATAATTTATTGATTGCTAGCACACTTGTTTTAACGTTTTTGCAATTGTAAGCTGCAATTCTGAGTTTTTGGTCGCTGTTTACTTTAGATCTAGTTGGTTCGCGATTTCCTCTAAAAAATGATCCCTTTGTTTATTTGGTAGAGACTGTTTATCAAGGGGTTGATTCATTTCATGTTGATCTGAGTCTCTATTGTGTGTAAATTCTCTTTGCTTCCTATGATTAATGCTATTTGGTTGGCTAAATTGGTATCTACTGCTGCCGCTATGCCTATTGTGTGGAGGATTTCTTGGTGTATTAATTATTTTTTGTTTGCTCTGTATCGGTGTCTGTATTAGATGCTGTCCGTTCAGATGGTATGGTAAGGTATGTTGTGGTACCATAATGTAGGCTTGGTTTTCTGATTTTTGATTTACCACATGAGTTGATGCTTGAGGTATACCTGTACTCAAATTATGTTCGTGAACAGGGCTTCCCTTATTCACATTTTGAGTATATTGATATACTATGTTGTTTTCCATTCTGGTGTGATCTTTTTGTGGTATTTGAGATATTTGATTTGTATTTTGTACGTATGGCATCTGGGTTGATATTTGATTTCTGAGGTAGATGTTAGGTTCTTGATATCTGTTCTGCCCGGAAGGTATCTGCATTGGTGTTTGATTGCGAGGGTACGTGTTAGTTTCTTGATCATTATGATATCTGTGAACAGGGCTTCCCTTATTCACATTAATTCGCTTTCTAGTATATTCCTCTTGATGTTTGATATTAACTCCTGTAGTAGGTGTTTCAAATTTAGTTTGGCATGCAGTGTGTTCATTGTCTTCCATCTTTTGAATTTGTTGATCGACTTGTCTCAGAATATAGTTAGTTACTCTGTCCTGTATGCTATGTGTTAATGTATCATTTGATGTTTTTGAAGTTCTTTTATAGCACTTTTTCACATTAGTTTGCGGCTCTTCCAATAAAACTATTTTTCTTTTCAGGGTTCGTATAGTATTCTCATCTTCTTCCTTTTCTGATTCTAACTTTTTGATGTATGTTTCTAATCTGACATATCTATCTTGATCATCTTGTAACATTTTTTCTTTTATTTTTAGTTCTTCTTCCCATTTCCTTAATTTTATCTCTTTCTGTCGTAATTCACCCATTTTGATGGTTTGGTTACTATGTGTTGCTTGATTACCATTTTGATTGTTAGAAGCACTTGCTGTTTTTATTACAGTTGTTTGGTTATTCTTTTTTGCTCGAGTTTCAGGACTGATTGTTTGTGTTGGTATTGCTGGTTGTTTTCTTACTTGTGCTATATCCATCTCTATTATTTTAGGAGTTGTATGTTCATCTTGATCATTAATTCCTATACAAGAGTAACACGCTGGTAAATTTTCTTCATATTGTAAAGATGTTTTGTCATATATGGAGTTACATATGGTACACGCATCAAGATCATCTCCTCTGTTATTTGTTGCCAACTGATTCTCTTCATCTAATATTGCTCTACTCAGATCGATGGCTGTTACCTGTACTAATGTTGTGTTTGTGGCCTTTTGTGATATACATATCTTACAATGATGGTCAGTAGTTTTGTCTTCTTCGATTTTCGTTATTTCTTCTTCACTTAATTTTTCGCATTTGTAATGTGTCCAATGGTAACCTTTATCACAATATGAGGATTTAGTTTTGCATGGTCTTTTGCATTTGATACAATTGATGTTTTGAGTTTCAGTACTTGTATTTATGCTATTTTCGTCTTTGTCCTTGGATTTGTATCCGCATTCGTTTGTTTTGTGAACAGGGCTTCCCTTATTCACATTGACTTGAGATAGTAGATTTTCTAGCTGTTCTTTCATCAAATTATTTATTGCTTTTATGTCAGTATTTTTATTTGATTTTAGAGTATCTTCAATAAGTGCATGTATACTACCAAGATCTTCCTGGATGAATTTATTGATATTTTTTCCATTGACCATTATTTTTGATGTTGTGTGATACATGTTGATTGTGTATCCATTATTTTGTGGATTTTGGTCCAAGACTCTAACTGTTAATTGAGCCACACTTTGACTGGTGTTATCCGTTGTGGTTGTTGTATGCGCTTTTCCATTTATGCTTGGATATGTGTTATAATAGTATATGGCCACGGTTTTAAATAGTTCATATGTGGCTGCGTCAGCTTCTATAACCATACCTCCACCTGTATATTCATATGCCCAATTTCAGATTCTTTTTGCAGCAATTAGTTTTTTCTCCAGCGACTTTTCAATGTTTAGAACATAGTCATTTTGAGTAACATCTGTGGAATGTATGTCAGTACTTGTTCTAATGTTAATTGTGCGACCTCTTGTTCTGTTCTCACATAGATTTGTTGATGTTCGTTTACTTAGCGCCATATTGGTTTAAGTAATGACTTAATATTATTTATTAAGTTTCTATGTTGACAATGGTTTGTTTGTGAACAGGGCTTCCCTAATTCACCTACTGTTTCTTATATCTCTTCCCAGTTTAACAAATCTATGGACCCACGGTCTTGCAATTAGCTTCTTTGGGTGTACACCGTCTATATGTAGTAGATTATAATTTACTTTGTTTTTGGTTTTCTTCAGTCTACGTTTTTTGCTGGATATAATTTGATCTTGGCTGATATTAGGAATTTTAATTGTGTGCTCACAGTTTATCAGAAGCAATTGTTGATTGTAGTAATCAACGAGATCTTTTAGAATAGTGTCTTGTCGTTTTTCCTCTGCTTCAGTTATTTCTGTAAATGTTTTGCCTTGAAATTTGTTCCAACGATATATCGAGAAATATGACACTCTATGAAGTAAATATGTGCTCGACTGTTTATATTTATTATATTTTGTTTAACTTCTCGATACCTTGTTAGTAGTGCCTCAATATGCTGGTATGGGCATGTATTTAATTCTGTGTATTTTCCCTTTTTTATAGTGAGTTCACACGTACCAAACCAAAGTAGTACTGTAAGTCTATTAGCCCTTCTGATCTTATTATTCGCTATGCGTAAGACATCTGAGTCTATACTAGCTCCTGATTTATAAATTATATTTAAATGTGCTCGTAGTCTCTCTGGGATGACAGTTTTCAGATGTTTACCTTTACTGTCCGTTATTAACAATATTTCTCCAGGGTTGGGTGTTTCTTCTGTTTCTTGATTTAACAATTTACTGATCTCCTTTGTTACTTTAAGTACTGACATGTGTGAATTTAAAAATTGTTCAACACTTCGATATATAAAAAGAACAAGGTCAATACGGGTACTTCATAAACGTTATTTGAGGTTGGAAAACGATAGGGAACTTCTGCTGTCTATCCGATAAAAAATTACTTGATATAAAATGTAAAATTTATACAAGATTCACTTAATGTTAAAAAGGTGTAAACAAAATTCCGAAATCCAACATGGCGGCCTATATGACCGGCGTGTGCAACAAAGTTTTTTTCAATTTCCACTCTTTAGAATGTTTGACACGCGCTTAATCTGGCGATAATGTTTGTATTAGTGTATATATAATTGAACCACATCACCGAATGTTTGTTTCAAACCAACACCACTCTAAAATCTAAAAATTGAAGGTGGGAATGTCAAAAAACTGGATCGGGATCAGAGAAAATGCTTATTTTGTAATCTTAATAAGGTAGAGGATGAATTACACTTTCTGTTTGAATGTCCCTTATACATTAAAGAAAGATGTCTTTTTGTAAATGAAATACAGATTTTATGTAGTAATTTCCCATACTTGAATAATTCCGATAAACTATATTGGTTATTTAACAATGAAGAACCTAAAATATATATAACGATTTCAACTTTTTTACAAAAAAGTTTTGAAACAAGAAAGGCAGTCAATTGTAAAGACAAATCCACCTCATCTCCTTCAATTTAGATGGTACTTTAATATGTAATGTAAGAAATAATGTTTTGATAACACATGACATATATATATACTAAATATTGTAATTGTATGACAGTAATGACATTATCAGTATTATTTATTTATGTAAAACTCTATCTATATTTGGATTATTTCTGTCTCTTATGTAAAACTATCTGTATGCCTCATGAGGGCCCGAATTGGAAATAAAGATATTGTATTGTATTATAAAATCCCGAGATAAATCGAATGGTAAAATAGGCCATTTTCTAGCATGTTATTTGCCGATTCCATCCCTTTCCCTCTGACATCCCCTGGTAAAAGCTCTAACTGGAACATAAATTTTATAATAACACACGAATAGAAACTGTGATAAAACAACAAATTTTCTGAACGTGTCTTCTGAGAGGTAATTTATAATATGTATTCAATGTACATGTACATAATACTTGACTCTTGAGAAGTTGAGTGTACATTTATTATATTAATAATACAATTGCCACAACTGGCACAAGGCACATACGAAAGAGAAAACAAAGAAAAGGTTAATGTGCAGTTCATTACAAATAACCAGAAATATATAATTGAAGGTTGCAAAGATCCACATGTGGTACCACTTTTCAAGAAAGGCGAAAGACATTTTATTTTGTCATTTACTGATTTAGCTTCTAATTTTATTAAATAACAAATCATACCCCATTTTAAAACTTACTTCCTCTTTCATCTCAAATTGTTTTGCAAAAAGAAAATTTTTATTACTGTAATTCATACTCCATGCAGACAATTTGTATAGCAATAATTATTCATGTTCATTTATTTACATATTCAATTTCATGTATTATCATAACTTGTAATCTCATCTTATTATCAATTTATGTAATTGGGCTATAACCATATCCTGTTGATGAGTTTGTGCCAATTAAAGAATTTGAATTTGAATATTAGGGATGGTAATGGAAATTTGTGCTGAATGATGAGCAGAATTTATTGAAATCAGATGTTATCTATAGCATTTCTGAAGTGAAATGCAATTTATTTGAGCAAGATATCTTGTTACATTGATGAAGTTATTGCTATTTAAACACCTGTACCCCAAAACGTTTTTGCACATTTTTATCAAGAAAAATGTAAAATCCACAAATTAAATGGAAAAAATCATATAAAATCTAAATATATCGTGTCGTGACATCTGCTCGGTCATGCAATAAAGTCGGTCATTTGTTTTGATTTACTATTCTCGTGCAGCACGAGGCCAATGACGTCATTCCGTTTATTTATAACGTATATAGACGCCGAAGCAGTGTTTTAAAACTTGAAGATTATAAAATGCGATTAAAACAAGTAAGATTGAATTGAACAAATTCCATGCAAGTAAAAAAGCACCTTTTTACTAATGTCCTTTTTACCTGGTCATTCTGCCTGTGAAATCTATTTTAAGCGATGGTATTCTCCAAACATTTTTATATTTCCGGTTTGTTGACATAATTATCATCACAGTTCATGACCGTTTCTGGAATGTAGGCCATGCAAATTGTATTTTAAAATACTTTGAAAATATGATGATTGATCATTCACATTCTACCAAAATGGCTGATTGTTCTTTGTGAGTGAGTGATGTATTCTGGGATATTAAATGTGATTAAAATAATGAAATCAGTCATTAATTGTTTTACAAAAGTAAGACAGAATGTAGTCAGTCTAATAGATTGTATTGACAAAAGCAAAAACACCAAATTCACTGGATTAAATACTTTATTTTATGGGTAAGCAAGTTTAATATTTGCATCATGAATTAATTTTTAATGCTTCAATTTCAAACTATTTAAAAAGACATCTTTTGAAATTTTTTAGACAAAACAATTACACCAAAAAAGTAAAATACTGTACTTTCTTAATCTGTTTTACTTTTTAAGTTTAGTTGGCCTATGACAAAAACAGGTGCTTTATTGACCTTTGACCGGCCTTATGTGACGTAATAGGACGCCATTTGGAAAATGGAGAGTAAACAAATATGGGTCAGTGTGTTATTATTATCGATCTTTTTTCCATGAAACTTTACACATGTGAGCAAGAATAGATGAGGAACATAATTGCAAAGAAAAAAATGTTTACTTTTCTAACATGAAAAAAATAACTAAACATTATCCAATGACTGACCGACAATTTATTGTCACATGGGGATACATATTTTTTCATGCACATAGTCTTGATACATTGCTTGAATATTATTAGGGAAACTTTTCAGCAAGAAATATTCACAAAAATTCCACTTAGGGACCGACCATTTAGCTTGCAGAGGGGGGGGGTTATGGGTTTTTTTTCTCTGACAAGACGAGAGTTAGAATATAATTTTTTTGTTGTTGCGCTAAGCGCGAAATTTTTTTCCAGAATTTAGCATTAAGTTATATGACAAAAACTCTCAATCAGATTATTTTTGTTTCCTCCACCAAAATCAGAATATTTTTTTCAGCAACATTGGGAATCAGAATATTTTTTTAAGGAAAAAACCATAACCCCCCTCCCTTTAAGTTAAATGGTCGTTCCCTTATAAACATTTTTTAAGTATAAAATAAATGTAAGACAACAATCGTTTTTTAAATAACTAATGTACATGTATAATGACTGAAACAGTCTAATATTTCAATATTAAGCATAAAAAATGCACTTAAGTCTTTTGCCTCTCTTCCTTCTTGAATCATGAAATGGTACTGTATGTTCAATTTATGAGTAAATTAAAGTAAATTAACTGTCATTATTACATGTAAAATTATACTGGAAAGTGAAAAATGGAAAAACACTCCATAAATGTCATGTTTATATATTATTGTACAATCTAAAACAATGTCAATAGAAAATTTCAGACAGAATTTTGGTCACAAATGATTGGAAAACTATGGTAAGTATATTTAAATAGCTAAAATAAAGATGTTTTTCCAAAGTGACAAATAATTTAAAACATTCTGAAATAATAAAGTGAACAGGTGACATGTACCGAAATTGTGTGGAACATTCCTAAATTAAAAACCTGGACAATACAAATACAAAATAAATTTAAAAAAAAAACAGAAAAAAGTAATTAGTGTTTTCATTCAACAATGATGCCCATACCATATGGCATAATATGACCCACAAATTGTTTTTGCAGTCATACTGTATATAAAAACAGGATTAATAGGAAGTATAAATAAACCATGCACAATTTCCAATGTATTTTAATTCATTGATTAACAAAATCAAGTATAGATTAGTTATAAGCAGGGATCTACAAATGTACACTAACAGTCGCCCCAGGCAACTTAAAATTGTATTGGGCGAGTGAAAGCTCGGTTACTTCTCGCCCAGGTGACGACTGAAAGTTTTGGGAGCGTTGTCAAGAATGAATAATTCCCGCACCGGTTTTTAGACGTACCAAAATTGCGACTGGTTTCCTATTTTTATTTTACATATTTTGGTAATGGTACATTTGTATATCGAAATCAGCGGTGTCAGTAGAATTATCCCTGAGAAATGATTGTCGGTTTTCCCTAGTCAATTTTTTACTGCCGGGACATTTACTCGAATAATACTGCGCCCTCTATCGACACTATCGCTGGACGAGGGCTTGAATGCTCTTAATGGTAAAAATCCGTCAGTTGCTATCTGGTTCAGACAACCAATCAAATGACAGATATTAGCGAGTATGCGCATTATTAGTGACTTCCTTTACTTTCGTTTGTAAATATTGACAAAACAAACACAGAGAATGATTGTACCTTTGCATATTTAGAACACAAATACACCTTTATTCTCATATTTATGATTTAAATTGTCATAGATTCACAAATTTTAATAAAAATTTAAAAATAAAACACTGTGTAATAATTTTTAGAAGTTTTGAAGTTTTTGTTACTTTCATGTACACGAGACAAAAAGTGATTTGTTTTTAATTATTGTTTCTGAGTACTTATTTATTTTCAATAAAATTTCTTTATTATTTCATCTCTTTTTCCTGAATTTATTGTGGATAATAATAGTTTATATATATATAAATAGGGTTGACATCAGAGTCTACGTTTAACTTGCTGTTAACATAAGATTGTATAAATATGGATATGCACAAGTTAAATTACGGAAAATGGGATGAAATAATAAAGAATTTTTATTGAAAATAAATATGTAAACAGAAAGTTGATTAATTCATAAATTAAAATGATTTTTAATACAATTGATTAAGAAATACCAATTACATCGTTATTAAGGTAAATACTTATTAGCCAGATTAAAAAAAATATATATTTTTGTCTTTTTAATTGATAACTGTCCGAAGTTAGGCTAAATAAATGAAATGTGACTCAACATGTTAATTAATTTTCACTAAAAACATACTTGCCTTTTATAAATTTTAATTTCTTATCTAATAATTCTTATCCTTATTATGTAACAATATGGTCAGATTGTTATTTTCATTGAATGGCTTCTCAAAATGGATAGTTTCACAGTAGGGGCTCTTCCTGTATATTGGATGCATCATGTATATTACCACCTGACAGCTAATACATTTTGTATGACAAACAATTTTCAGCAATCATCATAAAATACACATTTTTTTTTAAATCTTTATTTTAAATTGAATTAAAAAATAATTACAAGAGTGAATTCAATTCAAGCTTTTATTTACTGTCCAACTTTGAAATAAATATTAATATTTGAAAAATAGTAATTATTCATTTAAGCAAGGATTTAAATATAGAAATTATATAGAAAGTATAGAAATCCTTAATTTAAGTTTTATTTCATGTATGGTTGTATTTATCCGGATATGTATATTGCTAGTCTTGTAACGTATGACTTCACATTTTCACATTCCATGTTCATATTTTTACGCTGGCATATGGGATTTTTCAATTTTGTTTATTTCATGCGGAATGGGAAGCAAATAGAAAACAATAAATAGTAATAGGGAAAATGTAAAAAAAAGTAATATCAGATAATAAAAGAAATAGTAAACATCGCCACACGAGGTACTATGTGATAGGACTATGTGTATTGCATACATCTTTGGTTTTGTTTGTCTTCTTTGGTAGTCTTTACATACAAGTTATACAAGGTTTTATTCATGATGATCACGAAGATTTAATTAACAAATATGTCTTGATATTGATGATACGAGAAACTAACAATTTTTTTGTCGTAATTCCCATAAGTCATAGCGATTTACTATTTCCGTATTGATGGATTTTATCAATGAATGCATCCAGGCGTTAATGTAGCGACCAGACCAGCGGGAGAGTAATATAACGACTGGATTATTCGGGTTACCGGGACATTATCTTTTATTACTAATAAATAAAATAAAATAAAATAAAATGAACACACCGGCCCTCTATTCTAACTCTAAGATAGCCAAAGCGTTTAGGATATGGGTAAAATGATCATGATTTAAAACCTGCACGTGACGTACAGTATGGATAAAATGGCCACCGGCGATGTGCCCAGTGGAACCATTTTGACTGTTTATTTACAGAAATATACGCATTTATCAACGAAATATGAGTGATGCAATTTTTTTGACTTAGCAAAAGCCTTTATGATTTATTTTGTGGCTTTCACGGGAAAGAAAGCAAAACACTGATTTGACAGAAACAACATTTAAGGAACAAGAAAAAAACAAAAATTTTAACACCACACACTCCTTTATACCAATATTGGACCAAAAGTGAGACCAAGTACATTGGTGGTAAACATATTCTACATCCCATAAGACACATGTTTGTTCATTTTTAATTTGTGGTTTAACATCTCTTGGGAAAAAACCCTGCATGCAAGCCTGTCCTTAAAATTTTCCTATGGTAGGGGAAACCAACAATCAATTTTACATGGCCAAATGACAATGCATAATGTTTGTTGGCAATATATTTCAACTATTTCAGAGCCTATGAACTGAAAATTAAAAGAATGAAAGTCATATTTCTAATTCTTTCACATTTTGTTTTAATCATATTCATAAATATGTAGTATACAGTAGGCCTATAAGTTTAAAATTGGTGATTAACTTTAAAACACATATAACATATATCCACAACAGAATACCGAAGGAACAAGTTAAAGGAATTATTAAAAAAACCAAACAGAATCCAAAAACAAGTCAAAATTGACTTGTCAAAATGGAGATATTGTTAAAATATCTGATTTACCATATCTGTAATCTACAATGTACCTGAAAAAAAGCTGGGCACCTAAATTATTTGTTGGGCTCCTTGAAAATGAAAGTTAGGAGACCAGGTGGCGACCATGGTTCAAAAGTTAGTGTATATCACTATATAAGTGTTAGAAAACTTTATATTATAAATTTGGACAGTGATAGAATAGCTCCCCTCTTATGAGGCAACTATCTCAATGCCTGGCAATGGTGTCCAAATATATGACAACTAATCAGAACACTGCTTTACTGATTTTATAATAAAGACTATCTGTCATTTTGCCTTGAAGTGACCAATTCTTTATAACTTGTAACCATACCCCCCCCCCCCTCTTTTTCCTCTTTGGCTGGTTTTGGATACAATTGACTTCATGATATATGTATTGAAGGTGTCAATCAGACAAAACATATTTTAAGCAATCAATTAATTGTAAAATTTATTTATAGTGGTGTCACTCACTTAACTGGCTTCATTGCATTCACTCAGTACAAATTACAATTGACTGATTGTGTCCGTGAGCGACCTCATTTTTGAACTTTCCATGAAATCAATAATTTTAGTACTAAAGTGAATGACTCAATTCAAAAAGTGCATATTTTATTACATTTGTGATATACATGTATCTTGCATATTTTGCCATAAAACATGTTCTGTCATCATATCAATAGTTTACATTCAATAAAGCCAAATATGGATTGAAAACGAGGCTAAAAATCGAGGCCAACATTGACACGGAAAAACTACAATTACAGGTACAGTACATGGACAATATGGGAGAAAATTAGTATATTTGGCTTTAAAAATAATTTATTTACCATTAAAATCATGAAAGGAGAGGGTAATCGTCTCTACAAAAAAGTTGTCATATTTTGGTCGCTTCGATTCAACTTCTTTTTCCGCTTCGGCTTCAACATAGCCAGACAATGGTTATTACGCAAGGTTTAACTATTCATAATTATGAAAATGTCATTTCGGGTGTTTGTAAAACAATTGTATTCTTCAAAAAAGCCTGTAACAGATACCCACCCACCTGCTGTCATTTTTCATCACGAAAATTTCTTGACATTTCGCAGCATACCAAACAGGATTATCTGCCCTTACCGTTACCATCCCTACTAATATTACAGACCTGTATCACTTAGTTAGTTAGTACTTACAATGTACGATTACATACAAGGTCATGGAACATACGTATAGTGCATAGTAGCGTAATGGTCCACTTTGACAGAAATAAAATTCTTTGTTGCGTAATGGTCCACTGACAGAAATAAAATTCTAACTAATGCTCAACATGGATTCCGCAAAGATCCAGCATGAGCTTATCGACATAGATAGGCAGCAATAACTGATGCCACATGACAGCCGGACCAGAGGTAAAAACCGCTTCTACCAAGAAAGATCAAAGATAGATACATACGGATGATCACTCTTCTCTAAGAACATCAGAGACTGGAATCAACTTCCAGCCAATACGACATCGACAGACACAGTTGAAGGATTCAGAGCTGTCCTAAGGTCAAGCTCGGAAGAAGCTGAACAGCAACAGTGTGTATATAATTTTAATTGTAAATTGAAGATTGTTTATGGCAATTAATGAATAAAACACATAACACAATGCCTGCTTATTGTTTGAAGTAGTTCAGTTTGTATAAAACAAATGTCAAAATTTAATTTTTCTTTTAAAGTAAATTCCTTGATGATTTTGTTTTTGTTTGTTTTTTGTTTGGTTTTTTTTTACAATTTTTATACGCCCGTCTCGAGACGGGACGTATTATGTGATTGGGTATGGCGGACGGGCGTCCACACAGGTTTCCGCTCAATAACTTTAGTTCTGTATATTGGATCTTTACCAAACTTGGCCACATGATTCCTCTGTGGAAGGGAAAGAACCCTATTTATTTCGGGGTCATTCGGTCAAGGTCACCATTGCTATAAATAGAATTTTTGACAACAGGATCGTTTCTGCATGATAACTTTAGTTCTGTATATTGGATCCTGACCAAACTTGGCGACATGATTTCCCTGTGGAAGGGGAAGAACCCTATACATTTTGGGGTCATTAGGTCAAAGGTCAAGGTCACCATTACTATGAATAGAATTTTTGATAACAGGATTGTTTCCGCACGATAACTTTAGTTCTGTATACCAAACTTGGCCACATGATTTCCCTGTGGAAGGGGAAGAACCCTATTTATTTTGAGGTCATTAGGTCAAAGGTCAAGGTGACCATTACTATGAATATAATTTTTGATAACAGGATAGTTTCCGCACGAAAACTATTTCTGTATATTGGACCTTTACCAAACTTGGCCACATGATTCCCCTGTGGAAGGGGAAGAACCTTTTTTATTTTGGGGTCATTAGGTCAGTGGTCAAGGTCGCCGTTACTATAAATAGAATTTTTGACAACAGGATTGTTTCCACATGATAACTTTAGTTCTGTATATTAGATCTTTACCAAACTTGACCACATGATTCCCCTGTGGAAGGGGAAGAACCCTATTTATTTTGGGGTCATTAGGTCAATAGTCAAGGTCACCGTTACTATAAATATAATTTTTGACAACAGGATCGTTTCCCCACGATAACTTTAGTTCTGTATATTGGATCTTTACCAAACTTGGCCACATGATTTCCCTGTGGAAGGGGAAGAACCTTTTTTATTTTGGGGTCATTAGGTCAAAAGGTCAAGGTCACCATTACTATGAATATAATTTTTGACAACCGGATCGTTTCCGTACGATAACTTTAGTTCTGTATATTGGATCCTGACCAAACTTGGCCACACGATTCCCTTGTGGAAGGGGAAGAACCCTATTTATTTTGGGGTCATTACCATTATACCGTTTGATAACTTATATAGATGGGCGTATTTTGTGATGCACACATTTCTTGTTGTAATATTGGAAATATTTTTTTACACCAAAGATGATCAATGTCCTACATCAGTTGAGTTGATTTTTTTTTCAGGGAGTTTTATAGATCAATGACTGATAGACTTAGACTTCTCTTCCAGTCATACATCAAAAAGTTTAAATGTCCAACAATAAAAATGTAGGATTCACATGTAAACAAAGGCAATTGTATTCAAACAATAGATCAATTCATTTTCCAGTTTGCCAAATTGCTTTCTCAATGCCAATTGAAACATGGTTATCTGTCAGGTGGTCCACCATAAATTTCATGTATTTGGGAGGAATACAGTATTTTTATTTTGTTTCTGCATTGTCTTGTGTAGTTTATTTCTTTGAATAATTGTGTTGGGACTTTGTTGTAGTATGACAAAGGATTTCATCTATTACTTAAGGAAGTTGGATCATACTGTTCCTGCCCATCTTTTTTCGCGCATGGCTGTCACAAGTATTTCATGTTTTTAAGTGCAATATGCAATGGAAAAATAAGAGTAACGGTTAGAAAACAAATTATCCAAAAATTCTGTGAACACTTTGATAAAAATCAGTAAATTATTGTAAAAGTTTTTTCCCTTTAATACTTGCTCCTAATATTGCCACTTGACTCTTTAAATCAAAATATTGACAAAACAACCTCGGTAACCCTATTTAAAAAAAAGCTTGTTTCGTTTTAGATACAACTGAGCACATTATATGCAAAAATGGGGAACTTGTTATTTCTTGCAACATAGTTATGATCAAAAGAGTGTTGACTTTTGTATCAGGAAAAAGATATCTCATGTTTTTAAGTGCAAAATGTAATGGAAAAATAAGAGTAACGGCTAGAAAAGATACTAGGGTCAGGGTGAAAATCTGCTTCTTTTTTTTTTGGAAGTTGTTGCCATGCAACATACTTCTTATGTTGTCACCCAATTCAATAGACAAATAACAAAATCAAAGGCAGATTCAGAAAGGAAACAAGGTGTAAATTGACAATATAATCCATCTATCACAATAGCTGTTCATGCTTATCATCACTATTTTTATAGTTTGGAACAAATATTTGTACTAAATAATTAATTTCAATGTTTAGATAAATGGGGAAACGACATTTATTGACTAAAAAGATCTGACTGCGCGTAAATATACGATTCTACTTTCATTTTATGGTTACGTAACCAAACATTGGTTTACCTTCCACCGGATCGACTGTC
>MJUT01062862.1:118224-132856 GCA_002080005.1 Gigantidas platifrons
AAAAAAATGGGATTTATTTGAAAAATGTTCATTTTTCACAAAAATCTAGGTGGAAAATATGTTGCCATGGCAACCATGATAAAATGGGTCTCCAAAGTTTTGAAATTTAAAGTGTACTCAACTAACATCATTTCCTGTAAATATTGAAGTCATATCTACAAGAATTTTAACTACAGAGCAAAAACAAAAAAAATGCTAAATTTTGTGATATTTCTTCAAAACTGTAGGACATGATTCAGTTTAATGTAGCACATGATTCAGTTTAATGTAACACATGATTCAGTTTAATGTAACACATGTTTCAGTTTAATGTAACACATGATTCAGTTTAATGTAGCACATGATTCAGTTTAATGTAACACATGTTTCAGTTTAATGTAGCACATGATTCAGTTTAATGTAACACATGATTTAGTTTAATGTAACACATGATTCAGTTTAATGTAGCACATGTTTCAGTTTAATGTAACACATGATTCAGTTTAATGTAACACATGTTTCAATTTAATGTAACACATGTTTCAGTTTGATGTAACACATGATTCAGTTTAATGTGGCACATGATTCAGTTTAATGTAACACATGATGCAGTTTAATGTAACACATGATTCAGTTTAATGTAGCACATGATTTAGTTTAATGTAGCACATGATTCAGTTTAATGTAGCACATGATTCAGTTTAATGTAACGCATGATTCAGTTTAATGTAACACATGATTCAGTTTAATGTAGCAATGCAAAATATTATTCAATTAACTATGCCTAACAAAATAATTAGGGACTGACCATTTAACTTGCAGGGGGGGATATGGGTTTTTTTTTGCCTTCAGAAAATGTTTTTTCGGACAACAGGAGAGTTTGAATATTTTTTTTGTTGTCGCGCAAAGCACGAAATGTTTTTCTTCAAAATTTAACATTAGGTTATATGACAAAAACTCTGAATAAGATTTTTTTTTTTCTCCTCCACCAAATATTTTTTTCAGCAACATTGGGAATCAGAATATTTCATTTAATTATGAATAGGAAAAGAGTAGGGTTTGTCAATGGATTTATTTACATTTCAGAGCCTCCACACACTATAGCAAACTTTGGATGTATTATACATGATTGGGATGAAAGTATGGTATGTACGTGGGAGTTGGGCGTGAAATACCAACACCTGAGTATCATCAATACATCACTCTTTATGTATGTATATATAAACTCTAATTTAACATTGAATTATTTATGTCAAAAACAACAAGCATCAGGGGGTCAAACCTATTTGGTTGGAGAAGGGGTTATTTTAGTTGGAGACCAACAAGATGGTGGAAAAAAACCTCAAATTTCAACACCGGTAAGTGCATTCTCTGCTATTGTCGGTGTTTCATTGAAATGTGTGCTTTAATACCATAGCGTTTCGGCAACTTGATTATCAGTTATGGCAATGTGTGTTTGTTTTAGGACATCGGTTTGCTCTAACAAAAGCTATTGACATAAAACCGACCGGCGAAACACGATATTTTTTATCATGGGTACATAAAAGGACCATTTCTGTACATTGTACGGATATAATGTTAGGTTTTTCGTGTCGTATATGTTCACTGCTGTATTCTAATTAAATATGAATGTTCAATTAATGTATTTAAACCTAAAATAACGAGTTTTTACCAATTAAGAATTGTTTTGGTTGGAGACTCGAGGTATATGACTTATTTTTGGTTTTGTTAAGACATTGAAAGAAAACTTTAACACTGAATGTTTTGTCCCATCAGAAGGCACTACACAACTACTGTTAAATCCTCATTTTAGAAATAAAATGCAGCAATTTATATACGAAATGAAATTTATAATTATTGTCTTAAATGTCACAAATGGGACATTTATTTACTCATCAGGACAGCCTTTCAAAAAATTAGCCCCCTTTTCCCAGTCTAATAGGGTTGGTTTTTTTTGCAAAGTGGCTCAGACGTTTGACCGTAACACTTTTCTGTGGGACATTTCTAGAAGTCACTGTGCTAGGTGTTCAATGAAGTTGACATGCTGATCTTTCGTCGTTATTTTGGAAGTGAAGTGAAGGGAATAAAGGTTAGAACAGTGATCAAAATTTGTGACAATCCAGGGACAAAGACTTGGCCAAGAAGAGAACAGACAATAACTACAAGCAACACAAAATAATTATAATAACCAAAACGAACACACATACAGAAAACTGTCCGTCTGTTAATTTTTCACATTTCCATCTTCTCTGAAACCGCTTGATGGATATTAACCAAACTTGGCAGTGATGTTGAGGGTTAGGTCCCCTACAATCTATCTACATTTCGCTCTGGTTTGATGAAATACATGGCCAACAGAGGCATTCTTCGATTCTGATTGGTCGATTTTCAAAAATGTTCTCCTATGAAATTACAATGCAAAATAATTTAATAACTGTGCAGAAATGTTCTATGTGAGGTCTTTTAGAAACGATCCATCTTTGGTTCTGGTTGGACAAATAAACTGGGCCACCAGCGGAGCCAGCAGAGATATATTTTATGGTCCACTTACTTAATGACTGGCAGTTTTTCCAAATAAATATTCTGGCCGCCAAATTGAAAAATGAATATTCAGGCCTCTACTCCCTAGAAAATAAAAAAAATAATATTCTGGTCCGACGTGATAGTCAACACTGTTATAATAGAAAATAGAAAACAGTCTACGACGCCGTCACTCTCTGTGCAGGAAAGCCATACATCCCCATGTCTCACGTCCTGCAACTATTCGTCGCAAGCGAGACAAAAATCCCTTCATCTTTTGAAAACTTGACTGCGGTACCACAAGTTTCTGAAGTCTTATCAATATACGTGCAATATAGTAAAAAGTCAGGTAAGCAATAGTAAATGTTCACGAACCTACACACAAGAAGCTCGTGAAACACCCGTTTTGAACTTAATTACATTATGCTAGGTAGTTTATCAATTCATTCATTGGCTGATAAGTTACATGTGACATGATAATCATGATTGAGCATAATACGAACTTGGCTTTCAGTATCGTTCAATAATGTTTCTACGCTGATAAACCATCATGTCGCCCTTACTAGAGGTCTATATATGATTATCTATATTGTTGAACTTATATTGCTAGGATTTCCGAAACCTGTGTCGTACACACGTGCTGCAATGGTAATATAATATTGTATAGGATAGAAATGCCATGAATTATACCATTATATTTGTGAATACTGCTTTTTTTTCTGTCAATCAAGTGACTCTTTCCCTCTGTGCACTGTTGGATGCATTTTCATGATATTGTCTAGACATATATGTTGTTGTGTTGATTTCTTTTTGCCTCTTGTGGGCCCTTTAATTTGGAAAATAAAAATTCTATTCTATTCTATTCTATTCTATACCAGGCTGCATACTATCAAAAGAAACGATAGAAATATAAATCCAGTGTTAACCACGAGGTCTTCAACATGTGGAACAGGAGTTTTGTTCATGAGATAACGACCTAAAGCGCACGAAATGAAAATGTCTACGCTGAAGGGTACCTTTAAAATAGATTTAATTTGACTTATGCCTGATATATTTTGCATTTATAGAGCAACTAGCAAATGTTTTAACTAATCTGAAATTATTTTTGCACCATATATTATGAACATTGTCCTTATCACTCTGTAAGAATCATTTTAAGAAAACTAACGCCAACCATTTGTGTCGTATACCTCGAGTCTCCAACCAAAAAAATTCTTAATTGGTAAAACTCATTATTTTAGGTTTAAATACAATAATTGAACATTCATATTTAATTAGAATAAAACAGTGAACATATATGACACGAAAAACTTAACATTATATCCGTAAAATGTACAGAAATGGTCCTTTTATGTACCCATGACAAAAAATATCGTGTTTTGCTGGTCGGTTTTATGTCAATAGCTTTTGTTAGTGCAAACCAATGTTCTAAAACAAACACACATTGCCATAACTGATAATCAAGTTGCCGAAACGCTATGGTATTAAAGCACACATTTCAATGAAACACCGACAATAGCAGAGAATGCACTTACCGGTGTTGAAATTTGAAGTTTTTTTCCGCCATCTTGTTGGTCTCCAACCAAATAGGTTCCGACCCCCTGAGCATGTTAAATTATTTCATACAAATGAAGATTTTGCATTGATATGTACAATAGTGAATGCCTTTATTTTTAGACCAAAAGACACAAAATGAAAGACAATGTGAACTATTAGGCATTTTAGTCTTGATGTCATAGGGTCACATAATGACTATCCATGTTTGCTTGACAAAACAACCAATTTTCCGTTACAGAGTTTAACTAGTTATAATTTCTATATCTCACAGAATAATGATAATTCTTTCTGAAGTGAAACCATATTAAATTAGCTCTTCATCACAGTATATGTAACTTTTATGAATATTTTCCTCAAATTTGTGAAATGGTGTTTTATTTATTAAAGCATTCTTATTATGTGCATAAATGCAGAATCTTTCTATAGAATTTATATGTAATAAGTTTTAGAATATAAATCGACATAAAAATATTGAATCCTTTAAATTTGATGGTGCACTTTACTGGCTGAAATTTCATCGAAAAATAAAATATCTTATAGCCTATAATTGTTTTATTGGGCCCTAAATAAATCATCATCACTTTTTTTAGCTCACCTTGCCAAAGGCAATGGGAGCTTTTGCCATCACTTGGCGTCCATCGTCCGTTAACTTTTCACATTTTAATCTTCTCCTCTGAAACTGCTCAGCCAAATGAAGTGAAACTTTGATGGAAGTATCTATGGAAGGTCCTCTCTAAAGATTGCTAATTTTGTTCTGATCCATCAACAAACATGGCCACCATAGGCAATTCTTGTTTCTGATTGGCCGATTTTAAAAAATCTTCTCCTCTGAAACCGCTCAACCAAATGAACCGAAACTTGATAGGAAGCATCTATGGTAGGTCCTCTATAAAGACTGCTCATTTCGTCCGGATCCGTTAACAAACATGGACGCCACAGGCCATACCGTAAACGGGAAATTTTGGTGAAGGGATAATTTGGTGCTTTTAACTAAAAGTGGGGATGTTAAAATTTGGCACCTCGTGTCAGTACGTGTTTAATTTTGGCACCAAAGGAAAGCACCAAAATAAAACCTGTTGATGGAAACTGAAACGAACATTCGGTAGCATTCAACTGAATGAGATGCACTACAAATCAGATACCGGTACGGAACCGTTTAGTTCCGTCTTCACGAACTCTGAACTAAAAAGAGAATATGTTACATGCTAAAGAAATTTTATTATTTAATAAATGACATCACCAAGTTGAACAAAAATGTCATGTTTTACTATTTACAAATGCAATCAAAGTCTAATTGCTACTGATTATCAGTTACACTGTCAAATGTAAAGCCAACATGATCAGCAATCCCAGCCTCACGGATTCGTTAAATACGATCTTATATAATATAATATTAATATCAAATGAAAGCTTCATACAATCAAATGCATAGAATTAAGATGATATCAGTTATTTGTTGTTCAAGTCATGATACATGTACCGTATACTGAAATACAGTAACACAAGTATTGTGTAATGTTGTATAAGGAATGTAAATGCAAATCCTTGGTAAATGCAATATATTTAAGATATTGTACGGAAGCTTCACAAGGCCTTGGATTTTGGAAAATTAATTAATCTGTTTAATAACCAGCGGTGTCAAACAACTTGACATACATAGGTGTTAATTGCAATCATTAATTAGAATACATGTACATGTAAGGTGCCCGAGGCATTGTATTGTATACAACAGATAATGGATTAATTATTGATCTGTTTGATCCTGTGTATAATTTCGTCACGGTCAACTAGCAATCTGGATTACAATTTTATTCAATTTGAATAGTAAAATTTACATGTTTTTGAAATTCCAATATCTACTCACCATATTTATAAGTAACAGGTAATGGAAACATAAATTGTCGCAGAGTGAGCACTTTTAACATACATGTAGTATAAACTATTTTTAACTGTAAATTTATGACGGAGAATGTACATGTATGTCAAGATGAAACAAGAGTATTTGAAATTATATTTTGGAGCTTTATTTTTTGGTTGAGGTTTTATTTTAGTGAGTTTAATTTTGGCACTTTTAAGATAGGCGGCAAAAACACCAAAATATAACCTCAGCCAAAATATCCCGATTTACGGTACTTGTTTCTGATAGTATGCTTTCTAAAAAAATATGTTTTTGTGTGGAAAGGGAGATAACTCTAATTTTAATATAGATACTATGAATTGAATTACAGATAAATATCATATGCCTCTAAAACCCCTCAGCCAAATGAACTGAAACTTGGTAGGAAGCATCTATGGAAGGCCCTCTATAAAGATTGTTAATTCTGTCCCGATCTATTAACAAACATGGCCGCCACAGGCGATCTTCTCCTCTCAAACCCCTCAGCCATATGAACTAAAACTTGGTAGGAAGCATCTATGGAAGGTCCTCTATAAAGATTGCTCATTTTGTCCCGACCCATTAGCAAACATGGCCACCAGAGGCAATTCTTGTTTCTGATTGGCCTAATTTTTAAAAATCTTCTCCTCTAAAACCGCTTAGCCAAATGAACCGAAACTTGGTAGGAAGCTGGAAGGTCCTCTATAAAGAATGCTAATTTCATCTTGATCTGTTAACAAACATGGCCACCACAGGCAATTCTTGTTTCTTATTAATTGATTTCTAAAAAATCATTTTTTTCTATTAAAAGGGAGATAACTCTAGTTTAAATATAGATACATTTTGTATCTCTGAATTGAATTAGATAAATATGCCTTTAAAATCCCTCAGCCAAATGAACTGAAACTTGGTAGGAACCATCTATGGAAGGTCCTCTATAAAGATTGCTCATTTCGTCCCGATCCGTTAACAAACATGGCCGCCACAGGCGATGCTTGTTTCTGATTGGCTGATTAAAAAAATTCTTCCCTTCTGAAACCGCTTGGCTAAATGAACCGAAACTTGGTAGGAAGCATCTATGGGTGGTCCTCTATAAAGAGTGGTCATTTCGTTCCGATCCATTAACAAATATGGCCACCACAGGCAATTCTTATTTCTGATTGGTCGATTTCTAAAAATCTTCTCCTCTGAAACCGCTTGGCCAAATGATCCAAAACTTAGTAGAAAGCATCTATGGAAGGTCCTCTATAAAGATTGCTCATTCCGTTTCAATCCATTAACATACATGGCCACTACAGGCGATTCTTGTTTCCGATTGGCTGATTTTTAAAATTCTTCTCCTCTGAAACCGCTTGGCCAAATGAGCCGAAGCTTGGTAGGAAGCTTCTATGGGTGGTCCTCTATAAAGAGTACTTATTTCGTTCCAATTCCATTAACAAACATGGCCACCACAGGCAATTCTTGTTTCTGATTGGTCTATTTCTAAAAATCTTCTCCTCTGAAACCACATGGCCAAATGAACCGAAACTTGGTAGGAAGCATCTATGGGTGGTCATTTCGTTCCGATCCATTAACAAATATGGCCGCCACAGGCAATTCTTATTTCTGATTGGTCGATTTCTAAAAATGTTCTCCTCTGAAACCGCTTGGCCAAATGATCCGAAACTTAGTAGAAAGCATCTATGAAAGGTCCTCTATAAAAATTGCTCATTCCGTTTCAATCCATTAACATACATTGCCACCACAGGCGATTCTTGTTTCTGATTGGCTGATTTTAAAAATTCTTCTCCTCTGAAACCGCTTGGCCAAATGAGCCGAAACTTGGTAGGAAGCATCTATGGGCGGTCCTCTATAAAGAGTACTTATTTCGTTCCAATTCCATTGACAAACTTGGCTGCCACAGGCAATTCTTGTTTCTGATTGGTCTATTTCTAAAAATCTTCTCCTCTGAAACCACATGGCCAAATGAACCGAAACTTGGTAGGAAGCATCTATGGAAGGTCCTCTATAAAGATTGCTCATTCTGTCCCGATCCATTAACAACATGGCCACCACAGGCGATTCTTGTTTCTGATTGGTCTATTTCTAAAAATCTCCTCTGAAACCGCATGGCCAAATGATCCGAAACTTGGTACAGTGGAAGCATCTATGGTATTCTCTAATGTTTATTTACTATTGTTCATGTAGATTTTATTTGGCAAACAGAAGAGATAATCTCTTATCTTGAGTGACATCACATTATTTAATTGACCAATCAATGATTAGCATTTTTGATATAAAGAAAATGTTTGGAAGTTAAGCCAAGCATTATCCGCATGATTCTACAAAGACTTCAAGGAAAATTATTTATTTGATATCTATTAATGACAGATATTAAATATTTTAATTGAAATCATATTTGTCCTTGTTGACACTAAGTCAGATCTCTAATTTGATTTTCTTCATATTATATATGACAGAGTTTTTTTTAGCTCACCTGACCCAAAGGGTCATGTGAGCTTTTTTCATCACTTTGCATCCGTCGTCGTCGTCGTCGTCCGCATCTGTAAACTTGTCATACTTTCTTCTTCTTCTTCTTTGAAACCACTGAACTGATTTGGACCAAATTTGGCAGAAATGTTCAATGTTCAATCTACTAAATTTGTTATTTTGGTGCAGATCGGAAATCCAACATGGCCGCAATGGCCAATAATGTGTTCTGATTGGTTGAAACTTTGAAAATCTTCTTGTCAGAAACTACTCAGCCGATGGAATTGTAACATTATAGAAATGATGACTGGATGGTCCTCTACTAAATTTGTTATTTTTGTGCCAATCGCATATGCAAGATTGCCGCATAACTCGACTTAGTTTTAACATAGAACCCTATGGGAAAAATGTTTAAACAAGTTTTCCTCTGAAAGTGGTAAGTCAGTTTAAAGCAAACATGGCATGAATGGTCCTTAGATGGTAAACTTTCAAAACAATGTCATGTGACCCCGACCTCCATCCAAGATGGCCACCATCAGCGAACATAGTTTTAACATTGGACCCTATGGAAAAAATGTTTAAAAATGTTTTCCTCTGAAACCAGTTAGCCAATTTAAAGCAAACATGGCATGAATGGTACTTAAATGGTCAACTTTCAAAATTATATCCAGTCAGACCCAGACCTCCATCCAAGATGGCCACTATCAGCAGACCATTGGACCATATGGGAATTTCATTGAAAAACCTTTTTGTGAGAAACTACTCAACAAATTGAATATTTTGCATTATATGAATGTTACTTGGATTGTTTTACACCTGATCTATTATTTTGGTGCCGATCGGAAATCCAACATGGCTGCCAGGCCAGGGTTAATAATGTGTTCTGATTGGTTGAAACTTTGAAGATCTTCTTGTCAGAAACTCAGCCGTTGGAATTGTAGCATCATAGAAATGATGAATGGGTAGTCCTCTACCAAGTTTGTTATTTTTGTGTCAATTGGAAATCCAAGATGGCAGCCATCGGGTGACTTATTGCGCCCTATGGGAATTTCAATCAAAGACCTTGTTGTGAGAAACTACTCGACAAATTGAATTTTTCAGATTATATGAATGTTCCTTAGATTGTCTTGTACCCTGAATATGGCTGCAAGGGCCAAAAATGTTGTTCTGTTTGGCTGAGACTTTGAAGATCTTCTTGTCAGAAAGGAATTGTAACATTTTAGGAATGATGACTTGGTGGTCCTCTACCAAGTTTCTTTTTTTTTTCGTTGCCGATTGGAAATTCAAGGTGACCTCCATTGACGGATGAAGTTTAACATACCGGTAGGTCCTTTACCAGAATTGTTATTTTGGTGATGATCAGTAATTAAACATGGCTGCCAGGGGTAGATAATGTTTTCTGATTTGTCAATCTTTAAAAATCTTCTGGTCAGAAACCACTGATTCAATTGAATTTATTTTCTGGTGTGAATGATCTATGGATGGTCCTCTACCTAAATTGTAAATTTGGTTCTAATTGGAAATTCAAGATGGCCGCCATTGACGAACAAAGTTTAACATAGAAGCCTACAAGACCCAATGGGAATTTGTATTGAGTTGTTCTTCTCAGAAAGTACCAAGCCAGTTGACTTAATTTGTTCTATGCTGCTTCTATCTGCAAACAGAAAGACTTGAAAAATATGCTTGTTGATAACCTTCTTCCAGAATTAAGACTTAAGCAGTCTAATATACTTACCATGGGAGATTTTAATTTTGACTTTAGGTTTTCAGAATTTATGGAGCACACATTCAATAGTAAGCAAATTGTGTCTTAAGTCGCAAGAAAATATGAATCTTTGTTAGACTTCACGTTCCTAAGGATTTACCCTGCCAATTATTACCAGGTGAGCGATGACAGGCTCTCCAAAGTCTCTAGTTTTTAATTTAATGACATAAAATTCAAATTTCAATTGAATAAGAGGTACAAATCCTGAGGATATCTGCTGGCTTCAGTTCAATGATGTCCAGTGAAGAGAAACACAACAAAAAATGAACAATGTCATGACAACCAAAATGAGCAATTGTGTTTTCCATATGAGTTATTGATTGGTTTTATCAATGTTTGTTTATCTACTAGATTTCTAAATTACACAAGTGTCCTTTCAAGCAGTGCTATATTGCTGGGTCTGCCAAATGCTCCACGAAACCTCTTTCCAAATTATTAACATGTATTCCATCAGCGGTCAAAACCGTGCTTCAGAGTTACTGTGACACTAACTACTCGAGGGGTGGTGTGAATCAGATGTGGATTCTGAAGAACTCTAAAGATCTGTTACATTACATACAATCTAGGTCCCTCTCCTCCTGGAATAGCATTAAAACATTTGACTTCTCTACCCTCTACTACACAACTAATTCTCACTCTAAGCTGAAGGACAAATTAAGGGAGTTGGTCCAACTGTGTTTCATTAAAAAGAATAGCCAATGTAGATACATATACCTTGTGCTAGGAAGGGACAGATCTTATTTTGTAAAAAAAAAACCACTCTAATTCTACCAAAAAGTTCTCTGAAACTGATATCCTCAACATGCTCAAATTTTTGATTGACAACATATTTGTTATCTTTGGTGGACATGTTTTTCAACAGACAGTCGGCATACCTATGGGTGCAAACTGTGCTCCTCTTCTCGCCGAATTGTTCCTATATTCGTATGAGGCAGACTTCATACAGGGACTTCTCAAGAAAAACGAAAAGAAGCTAGCCCAATCCTTTGATTTCACATTCCACTATATAGATGATGTCCTTTCACTAAATAATTCTAGGTTTGGTGATTTCGTTGATCGCATCTATCCCATTGAGCTTGAAATAAAGGATACCATAGATACAGATAGGTCTGCTTTATACCTTGACCTACACCTCGAAATTGACAGTGAGGGGCATTTAAGGACGAAACTTTACGACAAAAGAGATGATTTCAATTTTCCCATTGTTAACTTTCCATTCATATGTTGCAACATTCCAGCATATGGAGTATATATCTCTCAGTTGATACAATATTCCAGAGCTTGTGGTTCCTATCAGGATTTCCTTGATAGAGGGTTGCTGCTAACAAGGAAGCTACTGAACCAAGAAGTCCTCTTAGTTAAGTTAAAGTCGTCACTTAGAAAGTTTTACTGTCGCCACCATGACTTGGTTGACCATCATGGAATATCTGTGTCACAGCTGACCACAGAAATGTTCCACTTGTTGTAAACACTTCCCAGTCCTTTCCTCATTCACAACTTATTACTGGGTTTGTTACTAGATTAACATGACGGGTGTCACTAGTGGAGCAGAAACTGCTTACCTTTCCAGAGCTTCTGAGTTCACCCCCAGTTTTTAGTAGGGTTTATGTTACTTGATCTTTAGTTTTATATGTATGTTTTGTAGATTGTTGTCTGTCCTTTTGTACTTTTTCTTTTGGCCATTGTATTGTCTGTTCTTCATCGATATATATGAATTCTGATTACCCCTTTGGTATCTTCAAACTCTTATTACATATTTCCACACCTATTCCTGATTGAACTGCTAAAATTGTATTTGATGGATTTATGTGACAAGTACTTTGTGGTACATGTATTGCCATATTGACTTAAAGTACGTACATAACTATTTATTGATAACAGTGATATATTATGTATGTGTACATTTCTATTGTCTGTCCAGAAACATTGATTTTTGTTTGTTCCCTAATTAATCCCCCTTTTTTGGAAATTGTCAATTACACGGTTGACAACAGAGCAATTATTGGAAGAAATACAGTAATTCATATTTTCTGTAATATTCGTGTATTTCATTAAAAACAAATGCTACAATTGATTTAAGATTTTCCAATATACATATTTAATAGTGTATGCTTATTGTGTTTAACAGGGAAGATGGACATTGTCCAAAAATGCTGAAAACTAGCTGCATGTGGACCAAAAGTGATGGAATTATAGATGATAGAAGTTTTTATAACTTTACTGTTGTAGTTACAAATACCAGACGTGGTGTATCAAAATATACAGAAAATTTAATTATAAGTCATATTAACAATGGTAAAAAAAATATCTGTTTTTATGGCTTTTAGCAGATTTTAGTTGCTTTGCAAAAAAATATATGTTTCTATGGCTCTTAGCAGGTTTTAGTTGCATGAACAGCATGAAATGTATTAGCTGTAAGAAACTCAGTGAGTCAAACCACCAATTTTACTTTAGTTATCAAATTTATGATTTGATAATATATATGCTGTATACAATTACACTTTGTATCCCCCCGCGATAGCATTGAGGGGATATAGTAATAGCGGCCGTCTGTCGGTCTGTCTGTCTGTCCATCCGTCACACTTTCTTGTTTACGCGATAACTTGAGTAAACATGGATAGATTTGAATTTTTTTTTGCATGTGGCTTGTGATTATCATTATCTTGGATGGGTTCTAACATGGAAATATTTGAAGCAAGGGTTTTGGGGAAAAATCTTAGTTTTTGGTTGAAAAATCAACAATTTTGAGAATTGTGTCTTGTTTACGCGATAACTTTAGAAAACATGGATAAATTTGAATAATGTTTTGCGTGTGGCTTGTAAATATCATTATCCTGGATGGGTTCTTACATGGAAATATTTGAAGCAAGGGTTTTGGGGGAAAATCTTAGTTTTTGGTTGAAAAATCACCAATTTTGAGAATTGTGTCTTGTTTATGCGATAACTTTAGTAAATAAACATGGATAGTTTGAATAATATTTTGCAAGTGGCTTGTAATTATCATTATCTTGGATGGGTTATAACATGTAAATATTTGAAGCAAGGGTTTTGGGGGAAAATGTTAGTTTTTGGTTGAAAAATCACCAATTTTGCAAATTGTGTCTTATTTACATGATAACTTTAGTAAACATGGATATATTTGAATAATCTTTGCATGTGGCTTGTAAGTATGTTATGCATTAAGACTTCAAGGCTGCTTTCTATAAATATATAAAACTAAATATCATGCAAGTGCGGGGGGGATACGTTGCAATAAATGCGCTAGGCGGTTCTTTTATTAAATTTATGCCAAATATATGCATGGCTCTGACCTTGTTTTCAAGACACCAATGATTTAATGTAAAGCTCAGTTAAGAATGTATATCTCCTGTGTTCGTTTGTGTTATAATGTCCTAAATGTCTTTAAAAAATGTCTACTGTAAACACTTGTCTACTCTAAGCACTCATCTACTCTAAACACTCATCTACTCTAAACACTCATCTACTCTAAACACTCATCTACTCTAAGTACTCATCTACTATAAACACTCATCTACTATAAACACTCATCTACTCTAAACACTCATCTACTCTAAACACTCATCTACTCTAAACACTCATCTACTATAAACACTCATCTACTCTAAACACTCATCTACTCTAAACACTTGTCTACTGTAAACACTCATCTACTCTAAACACTCATCTACTATAAACACCAAACACTCATCTACTCTAAACACTCATCTACTCTAAGCACTCATCTACTATAAACACTCATCTACTATAAACACTCATCTACTCTAAACACTTGTCTACTGTAAACACTTGTCTACTGTAAACACTCATCTACTCTAAACACTCATCTACTCTAAGCACTCATCTACTATAAACACTCATCTATTCTAAACACTCATTTACTCTAAACACTTGTCTACTGTAAACACTCATCTACTATAAACACTAAACACTCATCTACTCTAAACACTCATCTACTCTAAACACTCATCTACTTTAAACACTCATCTACTATAAACACTCATTTAATCTAAACACTTGTCTACTGTAAACACTCATCTACTATAAACACTAAACACTCATCTACTCTAAACACTTATCTACTCTAAATACTCATTTACTCTAAACACTCGTCTACTCTAATCACTAAACACTCATCTACTCTAAACACTTGTCTACCCTGAATACTTGTCTACTCTAATCACTCATCTACTCTTAACACTCATCTACTCTAAGCACTAAACACTCATCTACTCTAAACACTCGTCTACTCTAAACACTCATCTACTCTAAACACTCATCTACTCTAAACACTCATCTACTATAAACACTCATCTACTCTAAAGACTAAACACTCATCTATTCTAAACACTCGTCTATTCTAAACACTTGTCTACTGTAAACACTCATCCACTCTAAGCACTCATCTACTATAAACACTCATCTACTCTAAACACTCATCTACTCTA
>MJUT01062862.1:151630-161861 GCA_002080005.1 Gigantidas platifrons
TTTTTGTTTATTATTACATTGTTGATACATTGTATATGGTATAGTTAAAAGAAAAACTCTTTTGCATGATCAAACTGTATACAATACATTTATATTTAGTATGTAGACAAGAACATCATTTATGTAAATTGTTAATTAGGCAACAATAAAAAGTAAAATTACAAAAAAAAAAACTCCATATAGAATCAACTTTATGCTTAAAGAGTGGGTTGTTCCTAGACGTAGACTTCCAACAAATTTTGAACTTACGATATTCGTAAATGTTTTTGTGAAACTCTTAATTTTACACTTAAGATCAACATTAATTGTAAGAATTTTCATGAAAAAGGNATAGTTAAAAGAAAAACTCTTTTGCATGATCAAACTGTATACAATACATTTATATTTAGTATGTAAATTGTTAATTAGGCAACAATAAAAAGTAAAATTACAAAAAAAAAAACTCCATATAGAATCAGCTTTATGCTTAAAGAGTGGGTTGTTCCTAGACGTAGACTTCCAACAAATTTTGAACTTACGATATTCGTAAATGTTTTTGTGAAACTCTTAATTTTACACTTAAGATCAACATTAATTGTAAGAATTTTCATGAAAAAGGGTGCTGATGTAATTTTCTAGCTGCTAGAACTTGTTGACATGTTGCTGATTTCTTATATTAACCCCAGTTTAAGCTCAACGGGGAATAAACAATTTCATTGTTTAGAATAAGAAACATAATATTGTTTTTTTAACTAAAAATAATTTAATATCTCAAAACAAATTGAATGTTTATTTTTCTCACTATAGATCTATCATACATCAAGCTCTAACATAACCATTTGTAAACTGAAACCATATACCAGATATAATTTCTCAATAGAAGTGCGACCAGGGAATGATGAAGGATACTATAGTGATAAAGAATTCAACTTTACTCATACACTTAAAGATAGTAAGTAATATTATCAATCTAAGGAGAATCTTTTTAGAACTAACATAATGGAATTAATTGTCAATCTTATGTTTGATTTAAGATTACAGTAGCCTCCCTTTTATAAGGTAAGTAATGGTATAAAACTGGGGAGAATCTTTATAGAACTTACATAATGGAATTAATTGTCAATCTTATGTCTGATTTAAGATTACAGTAGCCTCCTTTTTATAAGGTAAGTACTAGTATAAAACTGGGGAGAATCTTTATAGAACTTACATAATGGAATTAATTGTCAATCTTATGTCTGATTTAAGATTACAGTAGCCTCCCTTTTATAATGTAAGTAATAGTATAAAACTGGGGAGAATCTTTATAGAACTAACATAATGGAATTATTTGTCAATCTTATGTCTGATTTAAGATTACAGTAGCCTCCCTTTTATAAGGTAAGTACTAGTATAAAACTGGGGAAAATCTTTATAGAACTTACATAATGGAATTAATTGTCAATCTTATGTCTGATTTAAGATTACAGTAGCCTCCCTTTTATAAGGTAAGTAATGGTATAAAGCTGGGGAGAATCTTTATAGAACTTACATAATGGAATTAATTGTCAATCTTATGTCTGATTTAAGATTACAGTAGCCTCCCTTTGATAAGGTAAGTACTAGTATAAAACTGGGGAGAATCTTTATAGAACTTGCATAATGAATGTGCACTGACCTAAATGCAGAACTCATTATTGTATATGCTAGGTGATTTGAATATGGTGTCCACAGTGTGCCTAGACATAATTCCAGAGATGGGCAGTTGTGATTGTATGCTAGTTGAATTTACAACTACCTGTGCAATCAGTGCCTATCACCACTAACTCATGTTGTTTTACATGTATTTATTACAGAACCATCGTACCCACCAGTGATTATAGACAATACATACTTTGTTCATGATGAGGATTGCATTAATAATGTACGCACCATAAACATATATTGGAAGGTAATTTTGTATATTTTTCTTTAAACAGGAAATATTCTTTTAAAGGATTTTAGCTCAGCTGGCTTAAATGCCATGTGAGCTTTTGCCTATACTGGACATCCGTCGTCTTTTAGCTTTTCACATTTCAATCTTCTTCTCTGAAACAGTGTGGCCAAATGAACATAAACTTGGTAATAAGCATCTATGGAATGTCCTCCATAAAAAGTTCTCGTTTTGTCTCAATCTGTGTACAAACAGGACCGCCATAGGGTGCTTTAAAAAGAAATGAAGACTTTTAATTTTCAGAGAGTTATTTGAAGTTTAAGTGATATGAAAGAAAAGTAAATATCTTAATACAAGCACAATGATAACAGTTATCATCATTCAAAGTTTCACGGATTGCTCTTTTGGGTACAAAGTTATCCTCCAAAAAGTGGTCAAATTTGTCAAAAATAAAACAAATAGTGTTATCTTTTCGTCCCGAGGTCATGATCGGCAATCATCGGAACAAAAGAACCGAAAAATAATCAGTCTCCACAACAATGGTGAGGTCGATAAACATGCACACGGATTTACAGATTTCTAATTGTTGGGAACATATTTCGACTTGAAACATGCATAAATAGCTTAGTAAAGATACCGCCGTATTCCAAATTGAATTTTCAGGGAAAACAAATTTTCACCCAAAACTGGTGTAATATTACTTTAAGATGTATAGTACCATGTTGTCAGGATTGTGACATTTAATATATGTCTACTTGTGTAAGGATTACATAACTTTGGACATTTTATATCCTATTTTAAGACATGGTATATGTCTACTTGTGTATAGACTACATAATTTTGGACATTTTATATCCTATTTTAAGACATGGTATATGTCTACTTGTGTATAGACATCATAACTTTGGACATTTTATATCCTATTTTAAGACATGGTATATGTCTACTTGTGTAAGGATTACATAACTTTGGACATTTTATATCCTATTTTAAGACATGCTATATGTCTACTTGTGTATAGACTACATAACTTTGGACATTTTATATCCTATTTTAAGACATGGTATATGTTTACCTGTGTACAGATTACATAACTTTGGACATTTTATATCCTATTTTAAGACATGCGATATGTCTACCTGTGTACAGATTACATAACTTTGGACATTTTATATCCTATTTTAAGACATGGTATATGTCTACTTGTGTATAGACATCATAACTTTGGACATTCTATATCCTATTGTAAGACATGGTATATGTCTACTTGTGTATAGATTACATAACTTTGGACATTTCATATCCTATTTTTAGCTCACCTTGCCAAAGGGAATGTGACCTTTTGCCATCACTTGGTGTCCGTCGTCTGGCATCCGTCGTCTGTCGTCCTTTAACTTTTCACATTTTAATCATCTCCTCTGAAACCCCTCAGCCATATGAACTGAAACTTGGTAGGAAGCATCTATGGAAGGTCCTCTATAAAGATTGCTAATTTCGTCCCAATCCATTTACAAACATGGCCGCCACAGGCAATTCATGTTTATGATTGTATGCTTTCTAAAAAAATCTATTTTTCTGTGGGAAGAGAGATAACTCTAATTTAAATATTGACATTTAGTATAATACAGTTAAAATGAATCTATAAAAAAAATGTGACCGAGATACCCACCCTAAACCATATATATTTATGATCAGGGTGACTAGGCAAATTAAATGCCTTATAGCTCAGGTCCAGGGGGGTCCTACCCCACCCCCTACCTGAAGTGAACTTTTTAACGGTTGAGATCCCACCCAAAAGCCATATATATTTATGATCAGGGTGACTAGGCAAATTAAATGCCTTATAGCTCAGGCCCAGGGGGGTCCTACCTCACCCCCTACCTGAAGTGAACTTTTTAATTGTTGAGATCCCCACCCCTAAGCCATATATATTTATGATCAGGGTAACTAGACAAATTAAATGCCTTATAGCTCAGTCCCCGGGGGTCATACCCCACTCCTACCTGAAGTGAACTTTTTAATGGTTAAGATCCCCACCCCTAAACCATATATATTTATGATCAGGGTAACTAGGTAAATTAAATGCATTATAGCTCAGGCCTGGGGGTCATACCAACCCCCTACCTGAAGTGAACTTTTTAATTGTTGAGATCCCCACCTATAAACCATATATATTTATGATCAGGGTGACTAGGCAAATCAAATGCCTTATAGCTCATGCCCTGGGGGTCATACTCCACACCTACCTGAAGTGAACTTGTTAATGGTTGAGATCCTAAGCCATATATATTTATAATCAGGGTGACTAGGCAAATTAAATGCCTTATAGCTCAGGCCCCAGGGGTCATACCCACCCCCTACCTGAAGTGAACTTTTTAATGGTTGAGATCCCCACCCTAAACCATATATATTTATGATCAGGGTGACTAGGCAAATTAAATGCCTTATAGCTAAGGCCCCAGGGATCATACCCCACCCCTACGGGAATTGAACTTTTTAATTGTTGAGATCCCCACCCCTAATCCGTATATATTTATGATCAGGGTGACTAGGCAAATTAAATGCCTTATAGCTCATGCCCCGGGAGTCATACCCCACCCCCTACATGAGGTGAACTTTTTATGGTTGAGATCCCCACCTCTAAACCATATATATTTATGATCAGGGTGACTAGGCAAATTAAGTGCCTTATAGCTCAGGCTCCGGGGGTCATACCCCACCCCCTACCTGAAGTGAACTTTTTAATGTTTGAGATTCCCACCCCTAAACCATATATATTTATGATCAGGGTGACTAGGCAAATTAAATGCCTTATAGTTCAGGCCCCGGGGGTCATACCCCATCCCCTACCTGAGGTGAACTTTTTAATAGTTGAGATTCCCACCCCTAAGCCATATATATTTATTATCAGGGTGACTAGTCAAATTAAATGCCTTATAGCTCAGGCCCCGGGAGTCATACCCCACCCCTATAGGCTATGGAATGTTCTGTATTAAGTTTCTTCAGAGCAGAATGCAAGGTGAGTGACACAGGCTCAGCTCAGTGCTGAGCCTCTAGTAAGACATGCTATATGTCTACTTGTGTATAGACATCATAATTTTGGACATTTTATATCCTATTTTAAGACATGGTATATGTCTACTTGTGTATAGACTACATTACTTTGGACATTTTATATCATATTTTAAGACATGGTATATGTCTACTTGTGTACAGATTACATAACTTTGGACATTTTATATCCTATTTTAAGACATGCTTTATGTCTACTTGTAGGAAGGATTGCAAAGCTATTTTTGTTTTATATCCTATTTTAAGACCTTCTCTCTATGTACATGTTTAAGGACTTCATAGCTCTAAGCCTCTAACTGACAATAAATATGAAATATACATGTAGATTTGTTCTTTATTTTCCTGAGTTTTAGTCCCCCGACGCTTCGTCGAAGGGGACTATAGAAATGGGTGTCGTCCGTCCGTGTGCTTGGTTTCCAGATGATAACTTGTGAATGAAAAGTCAGATTAAAGCTAGGTGTGGCATGTAAGTGTATCCTATGAATATCTAGGTCCATTTCGATAATGACAATTTTTCGACAATTTTTACTAGAGTTGTGCCCCTTTTTATACCTCAAAATTGCTAAATATTTGGTTTCCAGAAGATAACTTGGGAACAAATAGTCAGATTGAAACTAGGTTTGGTATGTAAGTGTATCTCATGAATATCTAGGTCAAGTTCGATAGCGATAATTTTTCGACAAATCTTACCAGAGTTACATCCCTTTTTATACTTCGTCCATGTGTCCCGAATTGGTTTCCAGATGATAACTTGTGAATGAAAAGTCAGATTGAAGCTAGGTGTGGCATGTAAGTGTATCTTATGAATATCTTGGTCAAGTTCGATAATGGCAAATTTTCGACATTTTTTACTAGAGTTGTGCCTCTTTTTATACCTCAAAATTGCTAAATATTTGGTTTCCAGATGATAACTTGGGAACAAATAGTCAGATTGAAACTAGGTTTGGTATGTATGTGTATCTCATGAATATCTAAGTCAAGTTCGATAGCGATCATTTTTCAACAAATCTTACCAGAGTTACATCCCTTTTTATACTTGTCCGTGTGTTCCAAATTGGTTTCCAGATGATAACTTGTGAATGAAAAGTCAGATTGAAGCTAGGTGTGGCATGTAAGTGTATCTTATGAATATCTAGGTCAAGTTCGATAACGATAATTTTTCGACAAATCTTACCAGAGATACATCCCTTTTTATACCTCAAAATTGCGATTTTTTTGGTTTCCAGATGATAACTTGGGAACAAATAGTCAGATTGAAACTAGATTTGGTATGTAAGTGTATCTCATGAATATCTAGGTCAAGTTCGATAATGATGATTTTTCGACAAGTCTAACCAGAGTTACTCCCCTTAATTTACTTCAAAATGGCCCTTGGGTGGTCCCCTTTCAGAATTATTTAAGTCAGGTGAGTGATACAGGCTCACCTGAACCTCTAGTTTACAGTAGTTTCAAAATTTAATCTTGCCATATGACCAGTGGCCAACAGCCTTTTATTCTAATTGTATCTGGTAGTGGAAATTATTTGAAAAAAAAAATATGATTAAATTCTTTTGAACAATCGATTGTCAAGAGTTAAAAAATATTTTTTAGGTAAGTAGAAATTTATTTTCATTTAGTTTAGAAATTTATTGATTAAAAGGAGGATCATGAAAAACAATTGAATATAATGGCATAGTAGTTTTCGACAAGATGTAAACTGCAAAAATAAGGAAAAAACTAAAACAATTTATTTGCAGGAAGTACCAGAAAAAGATCAGAATGGACCAATGATTGGATACTTTATAGCTGTCACTAGCTCTGATGGGGGAAATTATTCTCAATATTATATTAATGATACTAATCTGCTTCATCATTCTGCGATATTGCCATGTGACCAGGAGATGAAAATATCCCTTCAATCATGGGGAGAAGTGGGGTTGTCTACATTATCATCCACAATTACTGTTGATGAGGCTACATGTTAGTATTAGTTGACCAATAGAAATTAAATAAAAGTCTTTTTTAATTTGAATTGTAATCGTAGTGCATTTGATATTGCAAAAATAAAGATCAGTTATTGTTTTTATTAAAGGTGAAATGTAAAGGTTTTGATTAATTTATTTTATTGCCTTACTTTATAAAGGTAGATAAATAATGCCGAAAAACCAAATTTAAGACGCCCAGTGTGTCACTGTTTACCTGTAGACACAGGTAAATGTACGGTTTATTATCTAAGTTTAACATGATTATCTCCTCTTGGTAAGCCAAGGCTGTGATGTCATTCAGTTCATCAGTCTACAGCAGCTACGAGGATAACATGGCTTCTCAATATTGTGATGATGAAAGTGACTAAAGTGACATCCCAGACATCGATTCAACATTTAAAAAAATATATAAAATCATATCAATTAAAAAAAACCAACAAAGGCATTTAATTTGATATAAAAAATATTAAAAAAAATATATGCCTTACTTTTGTACATTTAGACAATATTTGCCAGGGAAATTATAAATATCCTTCTCTCAAAAATATTGTATATGAAATATGACTGATAAATACTAGTAACTCTGGTTATTTGTACATGAAAGAATACCCTCACATTTTCCTCCCTTTAATGTCTTTTTAGAAAAAAAAAATTGGATTTCAAAATCATTTTTTTTAGAAATATCAAAAGATACATAATTCAAAGCGAAAATTACAAGACAGGGTAAAAAGAAAAATGACAAGGACTAAAGTGGAAATATTCTGTTAAAACATGTTTTAACCAGTCTATGACCTAGCTAAAAAAAAGGGGGGGGTCTGTCCTCCCCTGCCCCTCCTCTGGATCCACCAATGTATCTTTTAGGGGAGACCATTTGATTCTGAGAGGGATCTGGAAGTTTTTTGGAAATAAATATTCTGGTCAGGTCATGAGCAAAAATAAAATAAATATCCTGTCGCGTAACGAAACGAAATACAGCATAATGAAACGTAAAAATAAACGATAATAAATAAAAAATATATTTAAATGTCGCTTGTAGACATCAGAGCCAAGGAGGTTTTATTCAAATTAACCCAATTTCTGCATAAATAAATTTGGGTTTTTGCCATTGTGTTTCCCTTGCTAGCTAAGATAATGGCCAAATTTTTTACACAAATTATACCTATAACTTTTTTGTGGTCTATTGAGCATAAAAACAAACGAGCAACGTGTTAGACAGCAAGATATTTTTGCAGCTAGCAACGATGTAACCCAATTTCGACATTTAGAGGTGTGTTGGGAGGGCCTAATAATATTTTCAAAGTAAACAATTTTTTCACACGGTTTTATACCAAAATGTGTCATGGCACGGCAACTGTTTGATGTTTCACATTTGTTAAGAAGATTGACCCATTAGCATGATGAACCAACTGGAGGATATCCTAGAACCAGTGCGCTCTTAATGCATTGGAACGCTGGGCAATTGCCCAGGGGCCCCACGAGCATAGGAGCCCACGCTAAGGTATGTATGTTGTGTAAAGCATTTTTTTCATGTTTAAACACTGATTTAGGTAGGCAGCCATAGTGCACTGCTTTGCCTGGGGCCTATAATGCTGTTAAGACGGCCCTGCCTAGAACCAATGCAAAAATGGTATTTATTCTTTCAATTTAGTATATTTTTACAAGTGAATTTTTTTAATCAGCATACTTAACCTAGCTTTATTAACAGTAAATTTACCAATGACCACCCGCCCAACTGTTTTGCACACAAAGAAGGGATATGGTATGATTATCTTTGTCCCCATAAAAAAGAAATCAATAACATACAGAAAGGACACGAATGACGTGACGACAGAACATTTTTAAAGGGAAATAAGCATGATCGATATTTCCCGCAATTTTAAACAGGTTAGTTTACCTGACGATTGTGCACAAACGGCTTGAGAAAATTGAAAACTATTACAATTTTCTATCAAGGTACTAAAATCACTATCTAAAAAAGTGTAAAACTCAATAAAAGTTGTGTACCTTTGCATTTCACCTTTAAGGCATTTTCCCTACCAGGGAAGACATTGTATTTTATCTGATTTTGATTTTGATTATTTTTTCCACCTTTTTTGAACCCCTCTTTATCTTATGAGCTTATAGCATATCGTTATGATATTGTGACTATAATATCATTCAGTCTTAAGGTATTCAAAACTTAGACAGTCAGCATACCAATGGGTACAAACTATGCTTCTCTTCTCGCCGACTTATTCCTTTATTCATATGAGGCAGACTTCACACAGAGGATTCTCAAGAAAAACAAAAAAAAGCTAGCCCAATCCTTTGATTTCACGTTCCATTATATAGATGATGTCCTTTCACTAAATAATTCTTGGTTTGGTGATTTCGTTAATTTCATCTATCCCATTGAGCTTGAAATAAAGGATACCACAGATACAGATAAGTCTGCTTCATACTTTGGCCTACACCTCGAAATTGACAGTGAGGGGCGGTTAAGAACGAAACTTTACGACAAAAGAGATGATTTCAATTTTCCCATTGTGAACTTTCCATTTGTATGTAGCAACATTCCAGCAGCATCAGCATACAGAGGTTAAGATATTCCAGAGCTTGTGGTTCCTATCAGGTTTTCCTTGATAGCGGGTTGCTACTAACAAGGAAGCTACTGAACCAATGGTTCATCTTTGTTAAATTGAAGTCATCACTTCGAAAGTTTTACGGTCACCACCATGAATTGGTTGACCGTTATGGAATATCTGTGTCACAAATGACCACGGATATGTTCCACTTGTTGTAAATACTTCCCGGTCCTTTCCTCATTCATGACTTGTCACCGGGTTTGTAACTACATTAACACGACGGGTTCCACTAGTGGAGCAGGAACTGCTTACCCTTCCAGAGCACCCAAGTTCACCCCCGGATTTAAGTGGGGTTCGTGTTACTTGATCTTTAGTTTTATGTGTATGTTTTGTAGATCGTTGTTTGTCCTGTTGTACTTTTTCTTTTGGCCATTGTGTTGTCTGCTCTTCTTCAATATACACATTCTGATTGCCCCTTTGGTATCTTCAAACTCTTATTGCATACTAAAAATGTTTTCTTTACAGAGTTGCAGCCTTAAACACTGAAAATCTTGTTAACTTCATCATATATTGCCTGAAGAATATGACCACATTTTCTGTTCAATTAATATTTATGTTCTACTATACTGATACTATTTGTCTTGTCTTATTAATCTTTATGTTCTACTATACTGATACTATTTGTCTTGTCTTATTAATCTTTATGTTCTACTTTACTGATACTATTTGTCTTGTCTTAT
>MJUT01062876.1:7411-22636 GCA_002080005.1 Gigantidas platifrons
TTTTAATGGTTGAGATCCCCACCCCTAAACCATATATATTTATGATAAGGGTGACTAGGCAACTTAAATGCCTTATAGCTCAGCCCCCGGGATCATACCCCACCCCTATAGGCTATGGAATGTTCTGTATTAAGTTTCTTCATAGTAGAATGCATGGTGAGCGACACAGGCTCAGCTCAGTGCTGAGCCTCTAGT
The DNA here is from genome assembly GCA_002080005.1 of Gigantidas platifrons. Classification (NCBI taxonomy): domain Eukaryota; kingdom Metazoa; phylum Mollusca; class Bivalvia; order Mytilida; family Modiolidae; genus Gigantidas; species Gigantidas platifrons. The sequence continues at coordinate 7,607 of MJUT01062876.1, forward strand.
TTTATATTAATTGTGACGGTGGTTAGTAAAAGTGGTAACCCGGGTCTGGTTGCAAAAGCCCTGGCCCAAATTCGTATTTTCTTGATTAGAAATTACCGACTTTGGGATGAGAAGAACAATATGGTAAAGTTATTTCAAATATTCATGCTTTTTAAAATTATTTTTCATCTTGATTGGTTAACTTTCCACTTTTTTCTTAAAGTATTAAATGAACAAATACATTGAAGAATTTAGGGGTAATGACTGTATCTTTTGGCATATTTGATTTAACAGGCTAATTTGATATCTACTTCCATTTATGTTTCAGTTGTGCAACCTGAGAATGCCTCCTTGCCGGAAGAATCCCTCACAGGATCTGCTTATCTATAACAATATCAGATTATATGAATTCAATTGCTCCTTATATAGTTCTGACTTTATATTATTATATGATCATGACTTATGTTATAAGGATATTTTTTGTAGGTCAAGTATCTAACTGCAGAACTAGAGCTTCAGAAAAAGGAATCCATGGACATTAATGTGAAACAATTTTAATAATTATATTGGCCTTAATATATAAATGCTGTGAAAGACATTTGTTTCTATTGAAAGTTAATTATAAAGATCTTGAAGGGAAGGTGTAATGATACCGACTGCACTTACATAACCTTGATAACATTATATTTTGTCTATATAAAGGTTCTTTTATATTATAAAAAGTGTTTTGGCAAACAGGGGCGTCAGATAATATTGTCTTAAGTAAACTGAGAGATCAAGAGTTCAACCTAATAAATATGCATAAGCATGATAAGGGAGGAGTTACTATGATGCTGAAGATGTTCATCAGAGGATGATTTTGCAAAGTTTTAACAGGAGGGTTAATAATTTTGGTCATCGTTTATGAAAATTTACATAGTTTATATTGAATTCTAGTGTGCAAAAATATTATGTGACAACTTCGGACAAGGATTTGCTTTGCATAGGTAATGTGAGATTATTAATCGTAATTGGATTGTTATTTTAATGTGTTTCAATACTGTTATGTAACTCAGCTTATATAAACACTACGTAATATCTAAATATAGACATCGGTGTTATACAGTGTGCGCCCCTCACCAGAAGCGGAAATTAATTTGGCCGACATAATGTAAACAAAACAGAAAATGGGTGTTCTACTTTTAGGAAGTTCCCATATTAGACGTTTAGAGGTTTATATCAGAAGGCTACCTCAGTTGAGACAAATTGCTCTTAATAACCCTCCTGTAGTTAATTACCACGGAATATCGGGGGGGGGGGGGGCGTATTACAACTTCTGGGCATACAAATGCGTTAATGACAAGTGTTAATTTTCACCAACCCGAGCATGTGTTACTTCACATAGGTGGTAATGATTTGGACAAAGTGGATATTAAAAGTTCAGATGTTGAAGAAATAATTTTGAAATTAGTGACATTTGCACATACAATGGTAGATATAATGTTCAATCAGTAACAATTTGTCAGTTGCTAAATCGTGAAAAAAAAACACGTCACGTGCTGCTAGAAACATATAATGAACTAGTGAAGCAAGCAAACAAACTATTGAAAAAAAGAGCTGTCAACAATACCACACATATATTATTGGAAGATATCTGGAGTCAACAGAAATATTGGAAAAGGAGTCCACTTCAACAACAAACAGAGAGATCAAGAGTTCAACCTTATAAATATGCATAAGCATGATAAGGGGAGGAGTTACTCTGATGCTGAAGATGTTCATCAGAGGGCGCTTTTGCAAAGTTTTAACAGGAGGGTTAATAATTTCGGTCATCGTTTATGAAAATTTACCCACCCTCCCACCCTAATACACATAGATATAATTTTTTACAAATGATTTTTATGTATTGACGGTCATCTGTTTGTAATTTAGATAAGGTTAAACTGCTGGAGTCAGTCGTCTTTAGAATGTGTACCTTTACAGTTGTATGTTTATAATATAGAACAGAACCTATGAGAATTGAGTCTTTATTACACAGTGATATAAGATCCAAGTATCATCATAATTGTTAAAAGTGTCTGAAACGTCCTGTTCAACCACATAAACTATATCTCCAGATGGCAAAAGTGAATCTGAATAACTTTTGTTCTCCATAACAGAAATATTAATCCTTATATTACTTAGAAATGAAAAATTGTCAACATTAATTAAAACGTGGTGCGAAGCACTAAAATAACTATGAAGGGTATTTTGGGGGTTTTTGTTTTCTTTAAAGAGTTGTATTATCTGCGCATGTGCTAGATACTGCATATTTAGCTGATCATCTACATAAGAGGATGTTGGATAATTCAGCTGACTATAGCATTTTTAAATGTAGTCATGGTCTTGAAAAATATTTATTGAATCTTCCATATGATTTAAGGAGAGCACTGTATAATTTTAGATGTCTTAACCATAGGCTACCTATTGAAAAGGGGCCGTTTTTGGGGTGTTGGAAGAGATGATAGAGTATGTGATATTTGTGACACAGGTTCTTCAATAAGTGTACAGATCTGTAGTACCTGGTGGGACCTCCAGCGGAGCGAACACTGCTCCGTCGGATGGAAGCGTTTATGGGAAGAAACGATCCCATGATGTCTCAGCCTCGTTCTCATTCTCAGCTAGCCGAAGACAAGACGACATATCTAGCTATATTCAAGTCAGAGTAATCCAAGGCAACCGAGAGATCACTGTGCATCAATAGGTAAGCGTAGCTACCATATAGGTGATGAGAGAAAGCAATTATTATACTGTTAGATTTCAAACTCTGTTTAATTCTGAATATGTTTACTATATAACTTTGCGAAATTTTATAAAATTGTGTTGTCTGTTGTAAATCAATCACATATAATAATTAGGCTGTCTTCCTAGATTAGCGATAACAGAGGATCCGCCATATTGGATTTCGCTATCTGTCACCATTGAAACAGGTCAGTAATTTTTTCATTATGTAAAATGCTATGCTTTATCAAATTATAATTAGATCACATTATTATGATATGTCTTATTTTAAAAACTTATTGTGCACTTTTTATCGAGATGCTTTAGTACCTATTATCAAGGAAATCCAAGTTTGAAGTGCTTTTTTTTTTAATTTCCGGCAAATTATGGTAGTCGCCATTTTGTCTAACTTTATTTGTATCACATGTTCTTAATCACATTTTACCGCTATTCTGATGACGTAGGTAGCACTAGTGCACATCATTTGAAAGCGAGAAAATGGCAGAAGACGAATGTGGTAAGAAATACAAGAAAATAATTTTCCGAATAACGTGAGGTTTCATTGAATATTGGTGAACTTTGACACTTCATTGGAAAGAAAATAAACCTGAGGGAAAACTTGGGAATGTTAATGATTAACCAATAACCATTCTTTAAGTCGTATTTACCATTTTTTTTCTTCACCACACTTGGCGCGAATTTGCGCAGACGATTTTTACGAGCCTACAGTGTCAAGAGTTTGTTCAGTATCGTGCGAGTTACTTCCCCTTGTTACTTCCGGTTGTGCAAACAAACAATATAGTCCCATATTATAGCCCTGTAATGTTGATTTTGAACAGAAATGAGTGTTTATTCGTATGTCACTTATGTGTCCCTCATTTAAAAAGACCCTCCCTATTATTTGGAAGCTAAAGTGAACCCACTGGAAGGCTGAAGTGATCTTTTCAACCAGAATGTTTATTATGGAATGCCCAAATCACCGGCAAATGCAAATATTGTGTATACTTGCCTAAATTGGCCCAACAATGCAACCAATAAATCATGTCCATTATATTATCTCCCAACTGAATAATTGAACAACTACACTCACTGCACACATTTAAAACAAAAGTAGACAATATACAGAACGTTACAATAATATCAGTTAGGGTAGCACCATTTTTATTTTTTTAATGGGCTCACGGTCCTTTCTTCTTGATTATGATACCTGTTCTCCCTCCCCTAAACCATATATTCTTACCAGTACCTGTACCATACTCCTCATTACAAGAATCCAGAATACCCCTTTTCCCTGGGCAAGTGGGAATCATATTGTTACATTTCTCACCCACTAATTGACTGAAACAGGGCCGTAGCCAAGAATTTTCAAAGGGTGGTGCGAAATGATGTTTATTTATCTAATAAAGGGGGTGCGTTAGGATGGGCACCCTATTTAAGTCAAATTTCCCTAGGAATTTGAAATATTTTCGGGGAAAGGGGGTGCGATCGCACCCGTTGCACCCCCACTGGCTACGGTCTTCTAAAATTAATAATATAGTACACATAATTATCTAAAAAAATATTGAAACCTCTTCCCCTGGCTTAACCATACATTATTTTTTACAGATTCCCCACAGGTGCCAACTGAACGTTGTCCAAGTCCTTTGTTTTTCCATTCTTTAACCAAGTTCAGGAAGATTCATTTCCCGGTTGTTGACTGATTTTGTCTGTTTATTGATTCATGAGATTTGAATTTACCTTTGGAAGATTACTCGGTGTTCGGTAATTTTGTTATTACCCTTATTCGACGATAGTCAACCCAAACAACCTGATTTTGCTGAACATATTCAGGTATATTTTTAAGGTCTGCATTTGCAGTCCTGGTTGTGGTGCATGTGTACATATATATACTTATCATGAAGCTTGAATTGTATATTTGTTTGCTGTATCATGTTCTTCACTCCTAATATTTCAAAACAATAATAATGCAGTGCACAAAATAAACACTTGACCTTTGGACTAAGATCAATGAAAAGCTATCCGGACTACTAAAATTATGCAAATATTTTTTATTTTTGAGCATACATTTACCAAATTAGTATCTTTCGACCAGTAAATATTTTTGTTAATCTTGAGGATTTACATTGTCATATGCGATATTTAAAACTATTTTATTTCGATGAGGGGGCCCGAGTTGCTCAATGAGTTAGGTCGCTGGATCTAACAACTCATACAAGCCTATCACCAATACGGCGTGGGTTCTTCCCCGGTTTTGTACATTACAAAAAAGGGTGCACTCGACTCGCAACCGCATGTGATAAAGTTTACCAGTTGCTTGCCCATGGTCGGTGGTTCTCTCCGGGTACTCTGGCTTATGTTTAACGCCACTTTCAACAATATTTCAGCTATATCATGGCGACCAGTTTTATTGGTGGAGGAAGCCGGACTACCAGGAGAGAACCACCGACCTTGGGCAAGCAACTGGTAAACTTTATCACTTGCGATCCGGGCCCCTCCCTTTACTATTGGATATCAGTCCATAACCTGTAATTTGATCAATATCTTGTTAAAAGTGTCTAGATATATAAAGCGATTTCTGATTGCTGGGGCAGGCGAGACATACTATAGTGTCCACTCTTGTAGTAAAACAAATTTGCTTGATTATAAAGCAACTATTGTCTTGCTTGATGAAAATATCTCGGTCACTTTTTCATCAAACAACTTGAGAGAAACTTGAGCCGTAATGCTAGCCAGAATGCTCATAGGAAAACATTTTTGATAACTAAAATTTGAAAATGACCTCTAATATTTGACCAAAGTGCCACTATGGCAAGCTTGTGAAATAAGAATACAGGATTGAGAAATATACAAATAAAACCTTTACAAATCAAGACTAACAAACACTACTAAAAGAAATATCTTTATTCAGCATATTTTATTTACAAATAATCATATTATCAAGCAATGAATTTTCCATATATTTTAAGAGTGATTTTTCTCTGTTAAAGGACCAATTATAGAATGATATATTGACAGGACGGAGAATGCCTGGTGAATGCAAATCATAGAATACAAATGAATTACAAAATATTGTTATTTATTTTTTTGTGTCCGTCGGATGGGGACGTTAAATCTGAGGTCCCGTGTGCAGGAACTGTCACAGCCTGGGCACGTTAAAGATTCTTCCTGCAGAGTTCGTTAAGAGTAGGCTCCTTGGGGCCGCTGCAGAGGCAAAATTTGTTAGGGAACACAAAATTTATTCTTTTGGCCGTGGCACTCAAAATTGCAGACGTTAGTAGGTAAATTTTTGCTTAGGTTAATTTGTGTCAAAATAGGTTTTAGGTGTTAGGGTCAAAGTTACTATTACTTGGAATATTGATAAAAGTTAGAGTATAAGGATAATTTAATATGGTTAAGAAAACAATGCTCGTACATGAGGAAAGCCAGGACGCTTTTTGTTCGGAGGCGTGGGTAAATGTAGTGAAATAAAATGAACACTTTACTGAAAGCGTATTTTTCCATTACGTCAATGTTGTATTTAAAAAGTTGGAAATCCCCTTTTAGAATTCTTGGGTTTTTACATAGAAGTGATCGATTAATTAGAGGATCCCGAGTAAATTTGAGAGTATATAAGGCGGTCAAAATGCCGCGATCGTTGCATTCGTTTTGTGCCATTTGCCAAGTAAAGATAGAGTGATTAGAAAGATTAAATAGGTATATTGAGCTGAACTGAGCTAAAACAAGACATCAGGGTTTAAGGAATAGTAGAAGTGACTGCACAAGTCTTTCCTGTTGTTCTGATAAAACGATTGATCGTTGAGTAGCTCAAAGTGAGCCAACATTCTATTTATNCACTTTAGACGTCCGCTCAAGCCCTCTCCACTACTACTATATATAATTTATTTTCTGTAAGCTTTATTATTCAACCTGCTACGTTGCTTTTTTTAAACAAAGCTACAATTTCAATGTTATAATTATTGAATGTAATCCGCGTTCTTAGTATCCATGGACACACAAGATCCCGCGTTCCATTGTATCATAACCCGCGGTCCTTTGTGTCCGATTTCATGCACCCGTTGTAATAAAAAGATAGATGTTGCGCTAGAAACCGCTAGTCAAAGGCTTATTTTTTTAATGAATAGTCTAGTATAGATTATGGGCGGTATATCGACTAAAACAATCATGGAACTCGCTCTCCGTGAGTAGATATAAGCGACTAAAGTAAAAGATTCACATATTTTGTCTGAAACTTCCAATATTAAAACGTTCAAGATTGTCGATTTATTATCCACTTATAATACTCAAAACTTGGTATAAACCTAGCACGTTAATAGCAAAGACGATGTGTCAATTTATTTCTGTTGTTAATATCGCTGACGATCGCTAAGGACAAAAATAGCATACTCACCCGAAAACGTTGTTGTCACTTGTCTGACCCGGTTCCAAGTGTTCGAATACCCGGTGTGTGTACGTATGTACATAGAACTGTGCCTAATATTAAGCTCTGTGTTGTTACAAGTTTTCAAATTCATTGCTTTATTTTGTTCTATGTTATATTATTTTTAATTATTCATATACTCCACTTGGGGTCTTTGAGAAATAAAAACTTGAAACTTGTTTAAAAATATCTGCACCATGGTATTATCAGAATAGAGAGGGAGCTACAATAATAATTTAAATGGTGGAAAATTATTTTTATTGGTCTCGTTTGCAAAATATATAACATTTATGTTGTCATAGTGACTGTGTTTGTTTGTTTACATGTATGTGTTTATTGTTAATTCAATACACAACTCGCCCTCACGATAGTTTGAAAATATCAAGAAAGGGTATTTCTCAGCCATGGTATGATTAGTGTAGAGAGAAAACGACAATAATAATTTACATGGTAAAAATTATTTTTGTTGATGCTGGTATGCTAACTATTAAAAATTAATGATGTCATAGTTACTTTGTTTGTTTGGTGTCTGTTTAGTTGAATTATTGAGAATATCTAGCTATATAACATTAATGGACATTGAATTATTGTGTAATTCTAGTCTATATTTAGAAATATGACGTAAATATGGTTCCGTTGATTTGTTCTTCAGAAATAATATGAGTCAGGTGTAACCTGAAACGCTCCCAAAGAACCAGTATTTGTTCTTCCTGTTTACAAAACATCCTCTCCAGCGTATAATATCAGGAATTTTACTTGTTTTATTATTAAATTTTTAACTTTTGAAGTTTTTTGTTTCTTTATTCTTAACATTGGCCTCTCTTACAGCTGCATAGTTGTGTTTCCTTTTAGATGAAAATATTTTAGGGGTTTCATGATTTTAGCTTGGAGAAATCATTTCTGTGGTGTCATTTTCTATGGCATGAACTTTTTTTCAAGGGACTGAAATGACTACCTGATAGAAGAATATCAGTAGAAAGTATCACTGTTAGGTCTTGATGTGAAATTATGTACAGTATATTTAAATGCTTGATTGAACCAAACTTTAATCTTTATATCAAACAAAATGGAAGCAACTTCAATTTCAGTTGAAGTAACCCAGCCACTTCCTCGTACCATAGTACGAACATACATGTCATGGGTCATTCTACTATATGGTGGGTACGAAGAACTTTCTTTTCCCACAAAGACCAGTTGTGGGCAATATGATTGCATATAATATTTCTGAAAAAGAAAATCACCATGGATCAGTAAATAAGGGTAATAACAAAATTACCGAACACAGAGCAATCTTGCAAAGGGAAAGTCAAAACTCATAAATCAATAAACAGACAAAATCAGTCAACAACCGGGAAACTGGGAAACCGCAATGGCCCTGACTTCGTACTTAGGGAATGAAAAAAACCAATTTCCATCACCAAAAACTGAATAGCTTTGGTGAGGAATGATGTGTATTGATATAGGTCTTCCTGACAGTGAACTGAAATCAGCTTAAACTATTTGTTTTCCCGTCTTTGCAATACCGGTATTTCCTGACTTCAAATCGATATTTTCTCCAAGCTTAGCTATGACACTTTTAGAGGAATATTGTGTAGCTTTTCCTCGTTTTCGATTGTAGTGTTTAATTGAGTGCGACGATACCAACAATTCAACACTAGTTCGGTAAAGCGAGGCTGGGATCAGCAGGCACTAACAAATCAACAAGTACTGGAGAATGCACTTTATTAAATTTCAAATAATTGTTACAGTTCATAAAAATCAGGGCATTTGAGTTGAATAGGAAAATTTTGTTGAAAAGATTGATTTTGATTTGTTATTGGAGGATTTTGAACTTGGGTCTCCTGTACTACATTCACAGACTTTAAATAAGGGTAATAACAGAATTGCCGAACAATCTTCCAAAAGGAAAGTCAAAACTCGTAAGTATACAAACAGACAAAATCAGTCAACAACCGGAAAACCGTAATGACCCTGACTTGGTACAGGTATTTCCAAAGAAATGGTGGGTTGAGTAAGATTTTACGGCGCCAAACCTCCCGCTTTCACTACGGTGAAAAGGTTCCGGTTGTCACTATAACAGTATTTTTAACAATACTGGGATAAAATAGGTATAATAGTAGTCAACGCAGTACTTTATGAAAATCCATCGTTTATTATCATCTCTACAGAACGTAAACGGTCATCTTATTACACAATTAAATTTCAAATGAGATGTTGAATGACGTATGTCTAAACCACGATTACTTAATTGATCCTTTAAAGATTGAATTTCATCCAAAACAGTCTGATTTAAGGAACTTACTGACCCTGAAGAAATTGCCTTTTCTGCCAAAACTGCACAGTGTCTTAATTCTTCAACATTTTAGGCTCTTTTGTCATGACTATTGTTTTTAATTCAGGTTTAAGGCCATTCATGGCAACAGCTAGCAATATATCATCCGAAATATTCCTATTTGTAGACAACTTAAATAATCGAGGACAGGCTCGCTTCTCCCTTGATGAGTTTGCAAAATTGTAAGATCAAGCAAATGTTGCTTGTCTTTAAATCTATTTTGAAAAACTTTGACAATTTTGTCGAGATCAGATTGCGGTACTGTATCGTACCAAATTTTAGCATGCCCGTCCGAATGAAAGGGAAGCGATTCTGCACTCTTTTGTTTCGACAGATCATAAAAGGAACAATATTGTCTAAAAGTAGCTAACCAAGTTTCAGCATTTTGAGTATTGTCCACCCAATTCCTGATTGACTAATCGCTGGCGCCGGTTGAGGTGGCAGCGGAATCTGCGACGGTGGTTGTGCTAGAATCGGAACCTGCGGTGGTGGTTGCACTAAAAAATTAATCTTAGGTATCGTAGAAGGTACATGTTTTGGTAACGTAAACGCCTGCGGTGTTAGCAGTTGTTTAAGTATTACTGGTCTAGGTGGTACCTTAGGTGTTGATACTCTATATGGTATAGTAGTGGCCTCAGCTTACGCAATAGGTCCCGGTTGAAAAGTAATAGTGTTTCCTCTATTCAAAAATGGATTAAAGGACGGTGTTACGAGTGATCTTCGGTCATTCAATATTATATCCTCGACGAAATCAAAACCAACTAATCCCGGCATTTGATAATTGATCGGGGTTTTGCCTGCTTTTCTCATGGTTCTCACCACATATTGCGTAGCTTTTCGGAGGTTTCCTCGTGTTCGATTGTAGTAATTATTTGAGTGCGACAATACCAATAATTCAACACTAGCTCGGTAGAGCGAAGCCGGGATCAACAGGCTCTGAACAATCAAGAAGTACTGGAGAATGCACTTTATTAAATTTCAAATAGTTGTTACTGTTCATAAATATAATCAAATAACAATCAAATAAATACAATTTAAACAAACAGTTCTTTTAACCATTTAACTGACCAACATTTTATTTAAACCATAATCTTAATAATATTTACTTTTGATATTAAACAGATAAAGATTTATTCATATTGACTTTGATTATTGAAAACTATCCAAATTTAAATAGACTTTCCACTTGAACCTTTACAACTAATGAATAAATAGATGAAATATAGTTAATAATTATGATAAATAAATAAAATAATTATGATTATTGAATATATTTTGATTGTGTAGAATTCGGGAATAACACTGCTCGATTTGTTTGATATCAGGATATCAAGAAATATACCAAACAAAGCAATGATATTATATATGATGTTTTATATGTTTCATTGAACTGTTTGGAAAGAAATAATAACTAATTAATAAATAGTGTTTTGGCTGCTTATTTGTCATGGCAATTAATTTATTATACAATTTCATATTGTCAACATTTTAACAATTTAACAAGTTGAGGATGAAACACTGAAGGGGATACCACTCAGCGTAAAAAGTTCCAACTGCTGGGTGTACCATAGCAGTTTAATTGATAAATTCCGCCAAATTAGCATGGTATAAACTGTTACCATGCTAACCAGCCAACAAATTTATCAACCCAAAACAAATAAGCAGCTTTAATGTAAATGTATTGATCAAATCCACTTTCAAATTCATGATCATTAATCAATTCATATCAAAATCATAGCACATAATTCAATAATCAAACTAAATTATTGATCATTTCATTTAAATCAAATCTATTCAAAGATCAAACTCAATCAAATAATTATTCAAATTATAGTATTCAGAAAGTACGTGGATACACATGCATATGTGGAAATTTCAAAAATTGCAGAAGTGCTTCTTGTAAAGTATTAATAATTAGATCATTTCCAAGAAACTTGAGATGAACACCATCATCTTTAAACAGTGCAGTGTGACCATCATCTTTAAACAGTGCAGTGTGACCATCATCTTTAAACAGTGCAGTGTGACCATCATCTTTAAACAGTGCAGTGTGACCATCATCTTTAAACAGTGCAGTGTGACCATCATCCAAATCCGGATGTGATATAACGTAGCCATGATGCTTTAAAACGTACGATCGAATACCCCTATTTAAGCGTTTTCTAGCATGCGCCATAGCCAAATTTGTTTGTGGGAAAACGCCATGTATTTCTTGGCAAAATATTCGAATAAATAATCATTGAACCCGGTAGCATCTTGCTTATAACATATATGGCAAATTTTGAATGAAAAAGTAATTGCCCACCAGAAACTAATCCAATGTCATTGCCACCGCAATGCAAAATTAACATTGTTGGAATACCATAACAATTTACCATACCAAACATTAGTGACACAAGCGAGTCCCAGTGCAAACCTGGCATCCCAACCCATAGTACAGTATAGCCTAACAAATCTAATCCTAAGTTTCGTCCTGTTACCCGCGATTGGGTATGGTTATAAGCATTCACAATGATAGATGATCCAACAATCCATATATATCTTTGCAATGGAAATTCTGAAATAACAATTTAATACCGTTTGCCATCTTCATAAGGAAGTGTCAATTCTAATATATATTTTATATGTATCGGATTTCCATCTTCCCATGATCACGATTTCAGCTGCATTTGTTGCAGCCCCTATTCTAAATGAATGAGTATTATATTCAGTCTCATTCAGACCAAGAAACTTTATAGCAGACTTTAGAACCCTACAAACCTGATATTTTGTAACTTTTTTTTATGATTAAAATGACAAAATAATGGTTCGTGAATAGTAGGTCTAACTGTTAAATAAAGCTTCAATTTTTTCATACACAGAAACGTGATTTTTACTGTTACCAATAATTAAAATAGTCTTGCGACCATTTTGGCCAGTCTTCGAAGAACTTATTGTAACAGTAATGGTTTCATTATTTTGATTCATAACTATTTCATCTCTCACCTATTCTCAAAAATGCAAAGAATGCCAAAGTAAAAATGGCAGAAAAAAGTTTTGCTTCGTACAATGACGAACATATATTTGGCAAAACTCTTCTTAAATCAGCTAATAATTTAACAGTAATTGGTTTTCGAATGTCAAAAGTTTATGAGTTTTAGTCATTCCATTTAACATTTTTTTTTTATTACAAAGGAATCCGTACTGTCATGTAAATTATTCATTTTCATTTTAAATCCAATCCCTGCTAAATAAGACTTGGCCGTATTTCGTGAATATGATTCTGAAGAAAAATATACTATACAATTAATCAAATCTGAAACAGGAACAGGCCATTTGTGTTCAAGATTATAGTTTAATCTAGTCTTCAAAAACTTTAATAGCATTGTCATACACATTCCATGTGCTTAATGATAACAAACTTTCGATTAAATTCATAAACTCATGTTTAAAAGGTTCCAAAACTCCCTTGGTACTACAGTTGGAAATTCGGCTGCTTCTGGTGCCAATTTTTTGAATTTCTGAAATTGACCACGAGAGAGTGCATCAGCAATGCAGTTATTAACAGACGAAATATGAAAAGCTTTGATAAGAAAACTACCCGTGAAAAGGGGGCCGTTTTTGGGGTGTTGGAAGAGACGATAGAGTATATGTGATCTTTGTGACACGGGTTCTTATATAGGTGATGAGAGAAAGAAATTATTACCACATAATCTAACTATCATACCAAATACTGTTAAATTTCAAACTCTGTTTAATTCTGAAGATGTTTACTATAACTTAGCAAAATTTTGTAAAATTGTATTGTCTGTTGTATATCAATCGCATATAATAATTAGGCTGTCTTCCTAAATTATATTTGCTCCTATCTATGTACGTATGTACTTAGAACTGTGCCTAATATTAAGCTCTGTGTTGTTACAAATTTCCAAATTCATTGCTTTATTTTGTTCTATGTTATATTATTTGTAATTATTCACATACCCCACATTGGGGTCTTTGAGAAATAAAAACTTTGTTTAAACATAACAAGAACCGTGGTATTATCAGAATAGAGAGGTAGCTACAATAATAGTTTAAATGGTGGAAAATTATTTTTGGTTGGTTTCAGTTTGCTGAATATATAACATTTATGTTGTCATAGTGACTGTGTTTGTTTATTTACATGTATGCGTTTATTGTTAATTCAATACACAACTCGCCCTCACGATAATTAAAAAATATCAAGAAAGGGCATTTCTCAGCTATGGTATGATTAGTGTAGAGAGAAAACGACAATAATAATTTACATTGTAAAAAACTATTTTTGTTGATGTTGGTATGCTAACTATTAAAAATTAATGATGTCATAGTTACTTTGTTTGTTTGGTGTGTGTTTAGTTGAATTATTGAGAATATCTAGCTATATAACATTAATGGACATTGAATTATTGTGTAATTCTAGCCTTTATTTAGAAATATGACGTAAATATATTTGTTCTTCAGAAATAATATGAGTTAGGTGTAACCTGAAACGCTCCCAAAGAACAGTATTTTTTCTTCCTGTTTACAAAACATCCTCTCCAGCGTACAATATCAGCGGAATTTTACTTGTTTTATTAAATTGTAACTTTTGAAGAATTGGCTACCGACTAACTTTGGCAACCTAGTCAAAATGTTACTATATCTATATTAATCGAAAATGTCACGGTGGGATACACAGATGGATGTTTGTTTACAATGCACCGTGGGATACACAAGTACTTGTAACTTCATTGATAAATGTCCATTGATTATACTACTTGGATGACTAACTATCCTCAGATGCAACAAATTATGCCATATTGACAGGGCAAGCTGAAACAGGTTGCACTGTCAAACGCCATAAGATGGGGGGATTTGCTGCCACCTGTGAGCCAATCACCAATTTGAAATAATAGAACAACTCAATAATATTGCTATAACTACACAACTGCACAACACTCACAAAGTTTAATCTAATCATGCATGTAATTCAAATGGTATCTAATAAGAGTTCATAATTTAATCATTCAATTAATTATAGCTAAACAGGTTCTAATGTTTGTAGAATTCAAAGTTATTTACTCAGTTAAATCATACATTATAAAAAGGTCAATAAGAATTAAGAAACATGAAAAATAAAACAAACCTCACTCTTCTTCATCCGGGCTTGGGACCGGTATAGGCGGGTTATTGTTTTATTTATCTTTTTTCCATATTTTTCCCCCTTTTTTAATCGATATCCTTTTTCTATATTCATGCAATTTTATTTCAGATTTCTTCCTTCTTAGATTTAATTCATTCTTCTTCAATTAGGATTTTATTTTTTTTTCTAACTTTTTTTATTTTATTTAATTTCATTTAAACCATAATCTTAATAATATTTACTTTTGATATTAAACAGATAAATATTTATTCATATTGACTGATTATTGAAAACTATCCAAATTTAAATAGACCTTCCACTTTAACGTTTACAACTAATGAATAAAATAAAATGAAATATAGTTAATAATTATGATAAATAAATAAAATAATTATGATTATTGAATTCGATTAAACTAAAAAATAGTTTGAAATATTT
>MJUT01062876.1:44261-97412 GCA_002080005.1 Gigantidas platifrons
AAAGAGAGCTGAATAAATTCAATAAATAACAATTTAATAATGGTAACAATAATCATTTACAATATAATATCATTTAAATCCATCCAGAGCGAAAACAGAACAGAGACCCCCCTCGGACATAATACGGGCGCAAGTTGTACAGGGGAAAACGTACTCAGGTATTTAACAAATATCCTTGCTACTGGTTGAATAAACTGTGGGTGGCTCGCTCTGGTTATAGTAATTTACAGGGTTAGGAAAAGATACATGCCCTGGTAGTAGGCCACAGCTCTCTTGTCGTCAGGCACGCATGCCCTTTTATAGTAAAAATCACGACATGGAAAGTGTGTCGCGACGATATGGGCGGTGTCATGGAGCTGATTGGTTCTCTGGGTCGGAAGTTCCCACGGGGATTACATGTGCAGTGGTAATGTAAACATAGAAGAAAATGGCGCAACTCTCAAACTGGACACATAGGATGAGAGGGAAAATGGGAGATACGCGGATAATAAGGATATTCCTAATGAACATGAACCCCAGTTACAATAAATACACATAACGTGAATAAATGTAACAGGTAAATGAAAGGGGACATGAACGTATGACGGAGAACTAAGGCTGGGAACATGGTGTGACCCCCCTGGTCAAACAGTGAAGACGAACTCATTGCCTAATAATTCGCAAGATAAAATGCATAAATAACAATAATACATACAATAATAGCGCGACCGCGATACCTGCAATAAAATATATATAAAGTTAATAATGTCAATTAACGCGAACATTGTCAAATGGCACGACGAACACGGTGTGTATAAAATACACAAATAACAAGAAAAATGGGTGTGTCATGTTGACTAGAAATAAAATATACTATGTGGGAATAACATACAAATAACCTTAACACTTAATGCCTATACCCTAACCGTAACAGTACTATGTGGTTTAATGTGCTAACAGCTCAGCTGTCATCTTAATTTTCTGTGTCTTTTTGGTGATGCAATTGACTGGTGATCTGCAAAGTGCACTTTTTTTCAATCCACACCAATCTGCAATGTCTAATACAGCGACACCTGCATAAACCGAACTTAAAAAAGTCCTATAGGAAACCATTGTTAATTTAACCGGTATAAACCGCACACCTGTCTATTCCGAACACAACAGTTGATCTCAAGGAGGTTCGGTTTAAACAGGTTTCACTGTATTGATGTTAAGTGGAGGTTTAATCTTTCATATGAATGTAGGTACACTTGGTACACATACATTTTGTACACTAAAGATATCTCCAATTGATGTCCGTGTCGATTTCATTATAACGCTTTTCCGATTAAGTCAGCGTTAAACACCATATCAATCAACCGATAAAACATGTTTCTTTAATTGATAAAATTGTAAAGGAAAACGTATCTAGATCAATATTAATCATGTCTGCGCTGTGTGATGTCTTAAGTTAACATAAAATGTGTTCACGTCACGATATAGCTGAAATATTGTTAAAGTTGGCGTTAAACATCAATCAATTAATTGATAAAATTGTAAAGGATAAATTATCTAGATCAGTTTGGTTGGAATTCCTGTAGAGATGACCTTATATTGGACTATATCGTGTTGAGTGGAAGTTTGTACATTCAGATGAATTTGTTTACACCGTTCACACATATGTATTATACAGAATACACCTCCATTTAATATCAGTGTCACTTTCATAAAAATCAAAATAAGTTGTTCGTGAATTTGTGGTTTTCTTATGAACTTGGATAAAAACCATAATAATGTTTTTTTTTAATTACTTGAAATAATAACAGAAAAAGTAACATGATCAATAATGATCCCCATCATGTCTCTGCTATGTTCAAATCACTTTACGAGGTGTACTCGATACAACATTATGTGATAAAGTTTGTCAGTGACTTGCCACAGGTCGGTGGTTTTCTCCATCAATAAAACTGACCACCACGATATAACTGAAATATTGCTGACAGTGGCGTTAAACACCATCAAACAAACTTATTGTGACAATTGGAAAGTAAAGCGAACTGTCATCAAAATATGAAAAAGCAACATAGTAATTATCCATAAAATCTCCCACGTATGAACAATTCTGTAAAAAGCACGGGAAATCACAAGAGAGCTATAATAGTTCTATAAATGCATTTTTGACACGAGCTGCCCCCTTTTGTAATATTATATTTTACTTGAACAAGGAAAGGGTTATCTCCCTTTGTATAGGTCACTACATTCCGATAGGACGTAGTGTTGCTCATTAATATTCATGAGATAAACAGAAAAGTTATGTAAACACTTAGGGCGAATTTGGTGCATTCAAACCGGTTTCAGTTTCGGTTTTAAGTTTTGATAGCAGTTTTAAAATCATTTTTTTTAAATGGCTGAAAAAATAAAAACCATGGTTCTTCTTGACATGATGGAAAACCATGATGATGATGGTCTACTTGTAGCAGTTGCCTGTGGACCATCTACTACAATTTCAGCATTACAAGCTGCATATTGTGAAAAGCGTTGTGATAGAATTCCTCGTGTCAATTTTGTAGAGTCCGTAGTATCCGACTATACGGAAGAATAATTTCGGAAGCGTTTTAGAATGAATAAAACCACACTCAATGCTTTCCTAGAGGAACTCGTGTTCCTGAAAGCTAAAACGTTGATTCCGATGGGAAAACATTTTTTCACAGATGACTATTCAGAATATTGCAGACAACTTTGATGTAAGTGAATATACAGTTTTTGACATTGTAAAACGTGTGTCAGATGAAATTTGTGAGCAATTGATGCCTAAATACATCACATGGCCAGAAGAATAAATATTGTACATTGGAATTGTCAGGGTTTTAATGCCCATGGACCAGAATATATATGGTCTCTTAGCAAACAAAAACATGTACCTGATATTATATGCTTACAGGAAACTTTTTTTCAAAATGAGAATGATCATCCTGATATTACGGGATATACACTGGAAAACTTCTCAACAAGAGATATTAAAAGAGGAGGTACTGCCATATATTGTAAAACCCATATAAATTATACTGTCAGAAATGTCGACATTGTGTTGGAAGTGTCAGCAGTTGACATCAAAAATAATAAACTAACTACTATTGTAAATGTATGTGATACCTATAGTAAAACTACACAAAGTGACTATCAAAATATATTCACTCAAATAAGTGACCAATTTATCGTTTGTGGAGATTTTAATGCTCACCATAAACTTTGGGGTGGGGGGTAGACGTAATGATGCAAAGGGTAACCATTTGTATAATCATGTTAGTGAAAATAATATAGTTGTTTTAAATGATGGTACTGGTACTAGATTAAACCCTATTAATTTAGAAACCTCTTGTATTGACTTAAGTTTAGTGAGTACTGTAATTAGTTCTCACTGTACTTGGTATGTAGACCAAAAATCTAAACATGGTAGTGATCATTTTGTTGTTAATATAAAAATTACTGTTAAACCTATGCCTTATAGTAATCCATACAATAGTTGTAAATGGAATTACAAAAATGCAAATTGGAAAGGTTTTGCAATAGCTTGCGATAAAAAAAAATCAGTAAAAAAGTGGTCTCAGACAACATACTAGAGACCAATTCAATTTTAACAAATCAATTGATTAATATTGCAGAGGAATACATTCCAATCAGTAATAAAAATCAAAAGCCATGCGTCCCATGGTGGGACCAAAACTATACAAAGGTTGTTCGTGAAAGAAATAAGGCTAGAAGCAGGGCTAGCCATACTTGTCGGGGGGAGGATTTTGTATATTATAAAGAACAGGAAAAGTTATGTAAAAAATATTACATGATACAAATAACAATAGTAAATTATCTCAAGTATGGTATGATGTTAAAAAATGTTGGGTAATTCATCCAGTAAAAAAGAAATCCCCACTTTAAAACAAAATGATATTTCATATGAGTACAATACTGAAAAATCCACTGATAATTACAGTAGTCAGTTTAAAATACATAAACAACAGATCGAAAGTAAAGACCATCATAATATTACTGTTCATTTTAACAATAATAGTAATTATGTTCTAATTCGTTGCTCTCAAACTAACATAAATCATTTATTATATAAAAACAAACACCTGTTTGTAAGAACAGCTCGCCAGCATATGCACAGCAAGTTTAATACTTTATTATAAATAAACACAAATGTCCGTGAACACACAGTGGCTGTTGCAGCATGGTGAACATAAAAAAATGAGACAGTCTACAAAATATAAAAACACATGTAAGGCATATGAATAATATGAAACATTCATATTGTTTACTAAAACTAACCATTTTGAGGGTGGATGGGGGGATAAACGTAGCGAACCTTGCTGTTAGATGGCTGAGCTTCAAATCCTTAATAAAATTCTTCGATTTTAAAGGTTGCTTATTCGCGCCAAACTTTTGCACGTAATTTACCTATGAACTCGTTCTAAACCTATACACCCGCATTGCGGCATATTGTCAACCAATAATTTATTGTTTTTATAATACTACTTGTAAACAATAACATTCAATCGTCATTGGATAAACAGACACACATACAACGAGTTCATATCAACAAAAACAAAAACATGTGTTCGCCTACCTTTAATAAATACATTTGTTATAATGATAAATTTACATTGCAGGAAATGAAAGATGCAATATCTGACACAAATAATAGTGCACCTGGCAAGGACAGGTTAAGTTATAATATGTTTGAACATGTGTCTGACAAAACACATAGTATATTTTTATTATTTATTAATAAAATTTGGTTTTTACAGGAATTACCTAAAGATTGGAAACATTCTATCATAATCCCAATCCACAAGACTGGTAAAAACCCACATGACCCTAGCATATAAACCCATTTCCCTCACTTCAAATCTAATTAAAATTATGGATAAAATTGTCAATAATAGATTACATTGGTATTTAGAAAATAATAAAATATATAATCCAAATCAAAGTGGATTTATGAAAAATAGAAACACCATGGAACAATGCATTAGATTAGAAAATGATATAAAAAAAAAATTTTGTAAGTAAACATATTACAGTTGAAGTGTTCATAGATTTTCAAAAGGCATTTGATATGTTATTGAAACATGGCTTACTACAAAAAATTGTCTCACTTAATATTTATGGTAATATGCTTTCATATGTTAATGAATTCTTAAGTAATAGAACATTACAAGTTAAAATTAACAATACTTTTTCAGAGATACATATAGTCTAAAATGGTACTCCTCAAGGTAGTTGTATTAGTCCGACACTTTTTAAAATTATGGTCAATGATCTTTCATCTTGTATAAAAACTGTGAAATGTCTCAATTTGCAGATGATGGAGCAATATGGAAATCAGGTACAAATTTAAAATACCTACAGGAATTACCTAAAGATTGGAAACATTCTATCATAATCCCAATCCACAAGACTGGTAAAAACCCACATGACCCTAGCATATAAACCCATTTCCCTCACTTCAAATCTAATTAAAATTATGGATAAAATTGTCAATAATAGATTACAATGGTATTTAGAAAATAATAAATTATATAATCCAAATCAAAGTGGATTTATGAAAAATAGAAACACCATGGAACAATGCATTAGATTAGAAAATGATATAAAAAAAAATCTTTTGTAAGTAAACATATTACAGTTGGAGTGTTCATAGATTTTCAAAAGGCATTTGATATGTTATTGAAACATGGCTTACTACAAAACATGGTCTCACTTAATATTTATGGTAATATGCTTTCATATGTTAATGAATTCTTAAGTAATAGAACATTACAAGTTAAAATTAACAATACTTTTTCAGAGATACATATAGTCTAAAATGGTACTCCTCAAGGTAGTTGTATTAGTCCGACACTTTTTAATATTATGGTCAATGATCTTTCATCTTGTATAAAAACTGTGAAATGTCTCAATTTGCAGATGATGGAGCAATATGGAAATCAGGTACAAATTTAAAATACCTACAGGAATTACCTAAAGATTGGAAACATTCTATCATCATAATCCCAATCCACAAGACTGGTAAAAACCCACATGACCCTAGCATATAAACCCATTTCCCTCACTTCAAATCTAATTAAAATTATGGATAATATTGTCAATAATAGATTACAATGGTATTTAGAAAATAATAAATTATATAATCCAAATCAAAGTGGATTTATGAAAAATAGAAACACCATGGAACAATGCATTAGATTAGAAAATGATATAAAAAAAAATCTTTTGTAAGTAAACATATTACAGTTGGAGTGTTCATAGATTTTCAAAAGGCATTTGATATGTTATTGAAACATGGCTTACTACAAAAAATGGTCTCACTTAATATTTATGGTAATATGCTTTCATATGTTAATGAATTCTTAAGTAATAGAACATTACAAGTTAAAATTAACAATACTTTTTCAGAGATACATATAGTCTAAAATGGTACTCCTCAAGGTAGTTGTATTAGTCCGACACTTTTTAATATTATGGTCAATGATCTTTCATCTTGTATAAAAACTGTGAAATGTCTCAATTTGCAGATGATGGAGCAATATGGAAATCAGGTACAAATTTAAAATACCTACAAAATAAAATACAGCAAGATTTAGATAATATTAATAAACGGTGTTCAACTTGGGGAGTTTTATTATCACCAAATAAAACGGTATGCATTATTTTTTAAGGGCTGGCAAAAACTGGTTGCTTAATAAAGGTGACCTGTAATTCAAGGTTCACATTTTTTTAAGTATTACAAATATTCCGGAATTAAAACTGTTTCGTCCCTGCCAAGGGTACTCATCAGGTGGCTTTGCATATATACGTACATGTGTATATATATATATAATATTGTATATGCCCGATGTGGGCCCTTGATTGATGAATCAATAAACTTAAGATTATGACTTATAATAAATATTTTTAATAATCTGTTGGATTTGCGTTCTTCCAACGCCCATTATCTGTGCAACATCTCGAGAACTTTTCCCACTGTCATGTTGTTAAGTAGTGTTTCATATGATGAATAAAGGATAAAAACTGTATTTATAATTTATTCATAATCATAAGGTTATAACAAAGCAATAACAATGAAGACAGAATGTTCTGAACAATGAAGTCGTAGAGCACTAAAATTAAAAAGTCACTATTCATCACATGTATGTACGATGTAGTCACATAATTTACACTTAATTTTTAATCTTTGGAAGGAAGTTGAAATTAGTAGAAAAACGAGAACCGTCGCCCCAACTTTTTGATTTCAGAACCGAAAGATGTAAGTGTAATATTTTCACAATTGAAGAAAGAATTTGTATGCCTGTTTTTTAATGGGAAAGATAATATGAATTTTCTTTATAAACTCTTTATTAAATTAAATGATAAACGTAAAAAAATATCTTTGTTTATTTAATGTTTGGAATATCTGTCTATCATGATCTTTAGTTATGATTAGCCCTAAGCATTTCAACTGAATTTCCAAATACTCTTTGTATTCAAGTAATTTTAGATGTGTGATTGTTTAGTGCTTTACATTTTAAGGAACACTGTACTCTACTTATTGTATCTACATAATACTGTAAATTATTGCGTTCATTTATTATTGCGATCTTCGAAAATTTTCACAGATTGCGATTTTTATTTTTGCGGAGCATGAAGTCCTCCAGTACAAATGGATACTTATGATTCCGAAATGCGAGATGTAATTATTGCGATTTCACATCAGTCGCATTTTTCGCAATAATAAAAACATCGCAATAATTTACAGTATTTAAACACAATTTATTTTATTACAAGGACAATTTGCGCTACAAACACTACAAAGGCTTGTTTTCTTAATGATGTTTAACGCCACTTTCAACACTTTCAGTCATATCGTGACGGTCATTTTCATTGGAGGAGGAACCGGAGAAAACAACCGACCTGTCACAAGTCACTGACAAACTATCACATAATGTTACACACCTCACTCGGATCCAGATTCTTCTAACTCACAACACAGTGGCGGATTCAATGGGGGAGGGGGGCTTCAGCCCCCTCCCCGTCGAAAAAGTCAAGGATATATAATAACATACACTTTTCAAGGCTATTTAACGTCACGATATGGATTTTAATTGAATGGGTTCGATCTGTGCAATGAAAGTAAAACAATATACTAATTAATTTCTTTGTATTGATTTAATCTTCAAAGAGAGAAATTAAGTAATTATGCTAAATCAAATTTTCAAGTTTATTTGAGGTTTTTATGAATGTATTGTCAAAATACCAATGAATCAGGTATTGTCTTAAACCGTTATATAAACACAATTTCATATACATTTGTAGGTATAACAACCAACACCTGTAAATTGAGGCTCTTTGAAGGGAATTCTTTTTTAAATAACATTCATTTTTACCAATAAAATTGAAGGCAATTGTTGCTGTATTTAAAAAAAATACATGAGTTTCCGTTTTGAAAAGATATGAATACAGCATATTCTAAATTTTAAACGAAAATATAAATACATTATAAAATAATTAAGATTAATTAGAAATGAAATAGACTTAAATTAGATTTTTTCCTGCTCAGACTCTTGAGCACTTTACAAAACTGTCAAAACACATACACCAGACCAAGAGTAGTTGATGTAGCTTCTTTGTTGTATTCAATTTGCAACTTTTGTCGTAACCATTGTTATTGTTCAAATGTGCCTAGCTTTTAAGAAATCACTACAAAAGAGATCATTTGACATAGGCAGGGCCTTAAAAGGTGTAACTTTAGTTCAGAGCTCACTAGACTGCAGAGCAAATTC
The DNA here is from genome assembly GCA_002080005.1 of Gigantidas platifrons. Lineage (NCBI taxonomy): Eukaryota > Metazoa > Mollusca > Bivalvia > Mytilida > Modiolidae > Gigantidas > Gigantidas platifrons. Next base: position 53,039 of record MJUT01062876.1, read on the forward strand.
AACCACCAGTGTTTTGAGAGGAGTGTTAAAATATGTGAACCAATAGACAGAGGTTAAAAAAACCTAGAATATGCGGGAGACACACGAGAGATAATGTTCAAGCAGAGGGTTCGGAAGACTACTTTAGGAAGTCAATAACTACCTTTTCTCGATTATGCGCTAAATGAAATGAAAACAGGGTTTACCGACCTACACGCCAGAACCGCTTTAGGACTACAGTTGGTTTCATCTACAGAGGCGGATCCAGGGGGAGGGGGGGGCGCCCCCCCTAAAATTGGAAAAAATATGATTTTTTTGCGTAAAATCGTGATTTTTCACACGAAATACCCCCAAATTTTCGCGCCTCGCTGCGCTCGGCGCCATTATTTTTACTGCGCCACCTGCCTTGAAATCCTTCAGCCGCCCTTCAATTTCTACGATTGAAAATATTGCTCCATAACTGAGCCCCCTTCCCCCCCCCGTCAACAGAGTCTCTGGATCCGCCCCTGCAACATCAGTGGTGATAGGCACTGATTGCATAGGTAGTTGTAAATCCAACTACCATACAATCACTGCCACGACGGCCTCTACTCGTTGTAAACAAATAAAACTAAAATCAATAGCCTTTCAAGTTATCTCCCCTCCTATTATTATAGTCATCTCATTTGAAGTACACGAATTATCTTGTAAGGGAATCGACAGATGTTAATTAAGAAACAATTTTCAAACCTAGTGGGCTCCCGGGTGGCTTAGTGAGTTAGATCGTAGGATCTAACAACTCATACAAGCTTATCACCAATACGGCGTGGGTTCGCGCCCGACTTTTACAAATGACAAAAAAGGGTGCACTCGACTCGCAGCCGCAAGTGATAAAGCTTACAAATTGCTTGCCCATGGTCGTTGTTTTTTTTCGGGCACTCCGGCTTCATCCACCACTAAAACTGGTCGCCATGATATAGCTGAAATATTGTTGAAAGTGGCGTGAAAACACCAAAAATCAATCAAATCAATCAAACCTAGTGATAACCGATGAATGGGGCCCTCTAAGTTAGGATATAATGTAACACTATACTGTGTTCAATGAAGACTAGATTTTAAGAAAAAGTATATTCGTTCTCAAATTCAGTCCAATTGCTCAGTTGGCATTAAACAACAATTACACTCACTCTTTTTGAATTATTTGTAATGGTCTTCTAGGTGTCTAAGTTAACATACAATTTGTTCAAATCACTGAAATATTGCTAAAGTTGGTGTTAAACACCAATCAATCAATCAACGATTTTCCATTTTTTGGCTAATATCATAAATTAACCACTGAATTTCACTTTTATATATTAAGACACATTTGGTCTGTAAATAGGAATTTTATGATATCTTGATAGTTCACTACACTGAATTTACGAAATTTTATAGAAATTGTATAAATGGTGCCTAGAAAAAAGTGAACATAATAAATTTAAATTATCAATGTTTCAGTCAATACTACTATCCCTTGGGCGGTCTATAAATCACGGTAATGCCCTATACATAAGTAGCTATGATGCTGGATGATCAGAAAGACCAAATATTATTTAAGGGTTAGTGGTAGTAATTGACCACAGTTTAACCCTGGAAATAAGAGGCTAATGATTTGAATTGACTAAATTGAAATTAAACCTGGAAATCAGAGGCTAATATTTGAACTGAGTTTGTGAATACTATATAACAATGCTATCCGGGCGCAGTGAAATGTGCCCATTATTGGGATGGAGTTCACCGATGTAACATATAACACTCCATGTATAGCCAATGTGCATCAAGTCTTTGCTGCTGTCATTATTCACCAATCTGAAAGTACACAATCATCAAAATCGCATAATCACTATATGTCAATCTGCCTCTGAAAAATATGAGAAACAGCAGCAGTATCTTGCTCAAATTGTATTTACAGTAAATAACATACAAGCCACAGATTATCAAACACTGAACTAGCAATTCACAAATGTATTTACAATTTTACGTTTATTTATTTTTTTAATGAACCCCGCTGCCAAATTTAGGAAAATGGATATAATGCTGGAAGTCAACAAAGAAATTTGGGATAGGGAGGATGGGTTAAATAAAATAGTTCTTTGCGTTTCAACCACGTCTTCTGTCTTCCAATGTTCTCGAGAAAAGGAAGTGCCTCGCTGTGGAGATTGATTACGATTGCTGCAGCTAAATACCGAAATGATTTTAATATAACACAAAGACATCTATAAACCAGGGGCCTGCTTAAGGAAGATGTCTGAGGATCTTAGACATATCTTAGAGTGGTCTTTTGACATATCTTTGTCTTTAGTCTGTTTATCGACCCAATTTTTATCCTCACTTTAGGACAATGAATTAGGTGACTTTACTTTATGATATAGTTATGACATTGTAAACAAATATGGCTGCCATTTATGTTTTCTTGAGACGACGGAGACAAAATATTACAAGAAACAGAGTGTTCAGGGACCGTGACAACCCATTGGACTACACTGATGATGCTGACATCAGTAAATATAGGCTTTCACGTCCATTAATATTGAATTTGTGTCAAATGTTTCAAAATGATTGGCAACGTCCTACCATGAGGTCCCATACATTCCCAGTTTCGTTGCAGATAATGGTTACCCTTCGATTCTATGCAACAGGAAACTTTCGACAAGTCAATGCAGACGTACATAATATCTCAAAGGGAAGCGTATCAAACATAGCTAAAGATGTGACACAATGCCTTAATTATATATGCAGACAATACATTAAGATGCCTACTGATAGATCCGAGCTACGCAATGTCATGCACGGATTTCATGATATCACTAACTTTCCTAATATGGTTGGTACAATAGACGGAACACACATCAGAATTAGGGCGCCTTCAGCTGATGAAAACTTTTATGTGAACCGAAAAAACTATCATTCGATAAATGTCATGGTGAATTGTGATCCTAGTATGCGATTCCTGAACATTGTTGCCAAATGGCCAGGAGGAACGCACGATGCCTTTATTTGATCTAATTCTACACTCTGCGAAAAGTTTGAAGACAGAACTATAAGTGACGGCTGGTTATTAGGGGATAGTGGATACCCATTGCGACCTTGGCTTTTGACACCGGTTTTGAATCCAACTTCACCACAAGAAGTAAGATACAACGAGGCACACATGAAAACTAGGAGTATCATTGAAAGGAGCTTTGGACTGCTTAAGTCACGTTTCATGTGTATTGACACTTGCGGAGGTACACTTCTTTACACCCATTTAAAGTGCTGTGATATTGTGATTGCCGTTGTGGTGTTGCACAACTTGTACATCATTCATCACCTTCCTCAAGTAAGGAATATGAAATTTGCAAAACAGTATGAGGCATATAATTTATTAGTTCAAAACTGTTGGATACGAATGTTCATTTCATTGGGATGTAGCATTTTCGTTTGATTGATTATTTAAACCAACATAAATCCCTTTCTGTGAAAGGTCAAAGTTAAGCTTTGTCATGTACAGCTGATGTTTTTGCTCTTCAATAGCCAATCGTTTTTTCTCTACATCGAGTCTTTGCCTTTCAATTTCAAGTCTATCTTGCTCTACCTTTAGCCTTTCTCTTTCAACCGATAATCTGCTTTGTTTTATATTTATTAGTTGTACGTCCTCGTGCGCTGCTTTTTGTTTCCGACAACTCGTCGAGGGTTTGCTTTGTGTTTGGTTTACGCGTAATGTATCATTAGATAGGTCACTGTCCTGGGAGGGTAGAATATTGTCCGGCCAACATTCAAAATACAACTGTATTTATATAAGGTGAAAGTCTATCATACAAAAGAACACGATTTGCATGACTTTGCTCACTGTTTTCATCTGTATAGGGTGTACTACCCGTAAATAACTCGTTTGACAGCTTAATAATATCAATATAGACTGACAATTCCGATATGCACATTGTACAGAAGAGACATTTTAACTCTAAAACTTGTGATTAACTACAAATTGTCTTTTTAAATTAAATTTCTTTCTGATTTTAAATTTATTGAAAGCTGATAATTAATATAAAATTATCTTTTTTATTTATTGGGCTAATTATCTCCACTCCATATGGATATTTTAATAAATGAATATCTTAGGATGGTCTTAAGACCATCTTTACTTGGATGGTCTTAAGACAGCTTCGTTTTGCTGTCTCAGACATGTCCTAAAATTGTCCTAAGTCATGTCTTAGGATCGCTTCGTTAAACAGGCCCCAGATCACTGCGGATAACGGATTTAAAATCAAAAGTTTTAAATCCTATTATCCTGGATGATCAGAAAGACAAAACATTATTTAAGGATTAGTGGCAGTAATTGGCCACAGTTTAATAGATTAATTTTACATCACAACTATAAACTTCAAACAATATATTTTTTCTGAAAATTGTCAACTTTAATGTCCAATATAATTATATATTCTTGCAAGACATCATATATGATGGTCGCTGACTGTTCTTAAATTGCAGACCATATCTACTAAATTGAAATAGACGAAAATCCATTAACCCTGGAAATCAGAGTCTAATGATTTGAACTGACTAAATTGAAATTAACCCTGGAAATCAGAGGCTAATATTTGAACTGAGTTTGTGAATAATATATAAAAATGCTATCCGAGCGCAGCGAAATGTGCCAGAATAGCCAGACTGTCCAAAAATATTTCCTTTTTTGGACAGAATGGCCATCTGCCACAAGGTGGGGGAAAGCTGCGCCTAATTGTGGCAGTTACTGCAGTATTAATTCTGTACTAATGCCAATATTTTTACTGTTAATTACCCTAACAAATGTATGGAGATAACTGGATGACACTACTGATATAACTTCTATAATATTCAAAATTATTTGTTGTGTACAAACAAGATATTGCTAAAACCCCAGTTCAGCCATTGTAATTGACAGAAAAATGTCTAAGGAAATGTTTTCCCACCATGTCTGCTTGTCAAAAAAGTTTCAAGTGCACCCTGAATGATATTCAAGAACACCTCATTGCCATGTGATGCAAGATGAACACCATCTTCTACCAAATAAGTCTTGGTTTTTTGCTTTAATGTCAGGATAATGAATATAACACCCCCCATTTTTCAGAACAAAAGTAGCAATAGTGCTATTTAATTTGTGCCGAATCCTTTCCATGGCAGCATTATTTTTAGAAAAACGCCATTTATTCCTCGGTAAAATTTAAGACCACACACACCATGATGGATTTAGGGAGCTTTTCCCAAATCCAAATCAAATTCTGCTTCAACTGATACTGCAGATATCCTAACCTAATCATCCCCACGTCATTGCCCCCGATGTGAATTATTATATCAGGTGGTTCTTCATATCCAATCATCATGTTAATTTGCCCCTTCATCTTATCTAGTATTAACCCGCTCCTTCCTTGCCACCAAACTGTTGCTCCCAATCGGCTCAAACCCAAATTCACACCTCCAGGTCTATTCCTTGCTGTGCAAAAAGCATATTTGATTATGGAAGATCCAACTATCCATATGCTGGTTGACCGACCTGCAAATATTAAACAGCAGTTAGTACTTGCTGTCATGTGTTCACAGGTTAGCCTATGCATAACATTTTTAACATACATATATATCTTTATTTCTCATAACCAAATTACTTGGTAAAGAAATAAATATCAAACGTACAAACATATTTACATTAGTTTCCGAAAGGAAGTAAACAAATCAATTTTAAAACAATAGCTACCTAAGGACAAACTTTACTGTTAACTATTTTAATGAATTTACATAATTTACTTAATTCAACAACTGCATTTGAACATCATGATTCGACAGAGTTCAAGTGTTCAGTTGAAATGAAAACTGCAGTTTTGAAGCAAAGGATTTCCCGCAAATCCGGACATTTTACTCATTTCATGACTTGTCTGGCTATATACTAAGACGTTTTGATTTGGTGCACAGACAGGCAGAAGAGGATTTCCTCCAGAAACGACAGATTGCCCAGTTCCAGGTAAGTTTACATTTCTAGCATTATTTACATTTCCCATCGCGCGAGAAGACGTATTGTTGGGTAGGCCTACTGCATAAGTAGTAACCGGCAAGTTTTTCCTTGGAAAGAGAGCGGTTGAAGTAGTACTCGAAGTGCCTGTAGTACATTTTCAAGCACAGTACTGATTTTTTGTTTCTGTCCAGTACTGGGTCTCCTGCAGTAGTATTTCAAACTTTCTTCACACTTATGGTCAGACATATACATAATATTACGATCAGTTAGACCAGCATCACTTATTGCAGTTATTACAGTAGCTCTAAGAGAGTGGTGTCAGGTGTAACGTTTAACTCCTGCATTTTTACATATGCCCGGCATAAATGTCGAGAAATGCTTAACTTTCCCTGGCGTTGTGGTGTACCAGATCGCGTACATATTTGGATTACCACGTAATGCATCCGGACTGCATCGGTTAAACAGTGATTTTGACTCGGGATCACATTTTGACAAGTAGAATTTAACTGCTTGCACAGGGCAGGATTCTGAATTGGACGTAGCGTACATCCTTTTGTCCTGTGCTTCCTCGGATACGTCCTCTAGACCTCCTTGGTAGTTGCTCTGATGTGTTTCTTGATTGATTGTGTGGAATTCAATTCCTTCTTCATCATGTTGAAACTTGATTGAATTCATACTAAGCTGGTGGTGAAATTCAATCCCACGATTGTCAGGAGGTACCATACTCTAAACCGAAGGGCTACGATATCCTCCTTCTTGCTAATGTAAGTATTAATTTTCAGCAATTCTTGGTTTGAGATGATTGGGTGATGTTGAGTTGGACGAGACAAGATATTACGTAAGTTAAACTTTAATTTGGCACTGAGCATGGCATTTGTAGATTTAAATTCAGTGTCACGAATTATATCTACAGTCCGGCCAATATCTTTCACGTGTCTGTTGATTGCAGCACGTACAGGTTTTAATGTATTTTTGTCGTATTCTTGGGCTTGGTTTTCAGGCATTTTGAGGGCTCTTTTGCTTAGATGTTTTGGCTGTGCCTCTATATAAAATTGCCGTAGGTTGTCATTGAGGCTCTTTGAAGTCTTTCTAAACATCAAGCTGAAAAAAATATGTTGTTGAAAAAATATTTATTATGATATGACGTCCTTCTTTCGCTATGTTAACAAACCTGTGGTAAAATACTAGATATATTTATATATATGTAATATATTTATACATGTATATTTACGAATATTAATATTATAGGGTTATTGCATGAATATTGGTGAATATTGTCCCAAGCAGGATATTATATTGTACTAGCTTGCGAGTGCAATTAATATTCCGCGAGGGATAATATTATGCAATTACGGCCCTCGGAAGAGGTGAATATCCAAAATTGTCAACCCCACTAGGGTTATTTCCCCGAGGGCTTTAAGCCCGAGGGAAATAATCCTAGTGGGGTTGACAATTTTGGATATTCACCGATTCAGAGGGCCGTAACTGTTTTATTATACCGAACAAACAGTTGAAATATACTGTTTAATATTTGAATTGTTAAAGTATTATTCCATGTTTTACACCGTTGAATAATAGGGTTATTCAATGGACGTGTGTAATTCTTGAGGTTATTCACCGTTGGCGGCGATTAGAAGCAAAAATATCCAGATTATTTTATGTCATGTGATTATCTTTTAACCAATAGAATTGATTCCTTATTATGTGAGGTATAATCAATATTAATGCAATAACCGTTTTATTGTATAGCAACACTTTTTAAATGCCAAAAAAATGCCATTTTCAACATCAACGACCTCACTTTTTCAAAGCGATATTGCAATATCGTGGAATATTGCAAGCTAACATTTGGTTACATGTACATTCTTCACATGGAATATAACGCTGCTATGCAATACATTTACATGTTTACATATATTTAATGTATAATTTATTTATATATTTAATATATTACATATATTTAATGCATAATTTATTTATATATTTAATATATTACATATATATTTACATATACAATGTATTTGATATATTTATATGCCCGGTGCATGCCTGTTGTTTTTTAAAGTGATTTTCTGCATTTTGGGGGTAGAATGGGGCTGGAAAAAATGTCGCCTCAGTTTATGGAACTACATCGTCTTTGTATTGTTACCAAGCAACAAAAGTAACTGATAGAGGCAAGTTGTCATTCTGATAGATGCTCCATGTGTCAAAATTGTGTTTTTGTCCTATTATTATCAAAATAATTCATGGCAGTCATAGATTTGTCATTTTGACATGGGCTAGGCTATTATATTCGTAAATTTTGTCCCTCGCTTATGCTCGTGATAAAATTAGAATATAACGGCTTAGTCCATTTTGAAATTTCTAACAAATCTATGGCTGCCATGAATTATTTCTTGAATATTTAAAGCTATAAATCAACCATTTAACTTTAAGGGGGAGTATGTATACGGCAAGTGGTTGATGTAGTGGTCTGGTGTTTTTTTTATAATTCCTGTTATATATATTTTTTTTGGTTCATATATTTATATGACATGTTATCCAGTCACTCAGATTTGCACATCTAATTTATATGTGTATTGTATGTTTACTTGTTTTATTGCAGTCTTGGAGAAAACTGTTCAGATTTACTTCACTCCTTTCTGGGGAATGATCATTTTTTATTTATATTGTACGTCAAATCTGATCATTGCTTGGGTAGGTTTGGTGAAAAATAACATCATTGAATTATTTCGTACCATTAAAGACTCCAATTCCCCCACTTTGTATTCTTTTTTGTTGCAGCACTATATTAGTTTTGTTCAATTTCCAGGAGGGTGTCTGCATCCAACTGTTTAAACCGTCCAAGTGTGGTTGTGCTTATAGGTTAAGCAGGAACTTTGAGGTTTTGGTCTGTTTGTGGCACATCTACATGTAAGTTTGGTTCAGACTGGTTCTGGTTCATGTTGCTGAGCAGAAACGTGGAGATTTTGGTCTGTTTGTGGCTCTGTCTGATTGAGTTGTTCATGGTTGTCAATGCTTTGAACTGCTTGCAACAACATTTCATCAAATCCTTCAACATCCTCCTGCAGAACTTGCAATAGAGTAACGACTTCCTCTTCGTCAATTTCAACAGGAAGATTAACTTCAAAGGAAACCGACACTGGCGGTAGATCTGCCAGCTCCGACATGTCACGTCAGTCTCAAGCTCCATGTTTGTAAACAATAGCAGACGAAGTTTCAATTTCACATGACTATGATCATGTGTCTTCAACATATTGTAATGAATGAATAAATAAAAGCTTTTTTTCATTGGCATTTATTTTTTTATTTCATATTTAACAATAATTGTCGATCATTAACAATAAACATTGTTTATTTTATTTTTTTTCATTATCGAGAATCCAAGCCGCCATTTTCTTTACATTACGAAAAAAGTAGTCCGGTGAACATCGTCTCTCGAAAAATAACCTGACAAAACCCCACCTCCATAAGCGCTTATACCCAATCAGAATAAAGGATTTCTAATTATGTAAATCATATTAGAATTATAAAGCGTATAATTTCGGATCGGGAAGGTTTGCAACAACGGAACTATGTTGGCAGATATGCTGTGTGAAATGTAAACACATATTATGCGTCGCCAGGTAAACTCAATTTCTGACAGTAAAACCGACGATTGACGACAGCAACACTTCAAATGCAATACAGTTATTGGAAGAAGGGAGGAGACTGTCAATACTTTGTTGACCAGGTGGACATTGATTTATGTTTGTAATATATTTAAACAGGTTAAAATGGTAATTTACTTCACAAGAAATGAATAGTGTGACAATCAGCGGACATTAAACCATAATATGGTATAGTTAAATGACAGGATGCAACAACATCCCGTCCACAACTCAAGTACGCAGGTATTCTGGGATTATCAGATTATCAGGGTCATTACGGTTTTCCCAGTTTTCCGGTTGTTGTCTAATTTTGTCTGTTTATATATACTTATGAGTTTTGACTTTTCCTTTGAAAGATTGTTCGGAGTTCGGTAATTTTGTTTTTACCCTTATTTCTGACCGGTCATTTTGCATATTAAATTTACGTGAACACGAATACAAAAGCTTTATCTTGATTCGGTATATTTTGCAAATGCAAAAAAAAAAAAACAAACAAAAAATCTACAGATCTTTTCACCGAATATAGATAAACATATACATAATATAAAAACAGTAACTATGCAACCATTAAATTTAATAAGCACAAATAAACCACAAGCATACATGTAGCACACAAAGCAAGAGTCCGTGCATAGCACAAACTAACATATAAGCAAAGCAGCGTAAACAAACAAAAATAAACCAAATAAAATCTACCTGCACTATAAGAAGGGTTTGAAGATACCAAAGGCGCAATCAGAATCAAAAGGGCGTGTGCCGATAAAAATGTATAGTTTTAATTGTTGTCCTATTTGGCTTTCTAAACATTAAATTTGTAAAATATATATAAAATGAAACACTTTTGCAGATAGAAATGTATTGTGTAAGAGAATACATTCCAACATTCAGATTCTTTAAAATAATTAACTCGACCCTTACGGGTCTCGTTGATTGTCTTTAAGAATATACAATTGGTGTGCATTCTCCATTACATATTACAACGACCAATATCTTCACTTGCCCGATCTAACGGCACATTGTACAATGGTAGTTTTTCATATCCATACAAAGGGCCCGGTGGCTTAATGAGTTGTTGGATTACCTAACAACTCATACAAGCCTATCACCAATGCGACGTGGTTTCGTACCCGGCTTTGTAAATTACAAAAAGGTTGCACTCGACTCGCAGATAAAGTTTACCAGTTATTTGCCCATGGTCGGTGGTTCTCTCCGGGTACTCTGGCTTCTTCCACCACTAATGGTTGTCATGATATTGCTGAAAGTGACGTTAAACACCAAAACCAAACCATATTCATACATGTGGTCAAAGTCTAATACCTGTAGTTTATTTTCATCTGCCATGCTCTTTGTATAGTAATGTGGTCTTGTCCAGGTAATATGCCAAAATATTACTGTACCAAATATCACTATAGAAACTTACACGAAGTATAATAAAGTCAGACAATACACCAGCACGTGCATTATAATCACTAATTAAAGCTGTAATTGTTTGATCACCTCATAATCTAATTAATTCATTTTCTATTTCATCAAAAACATAAAGTGATGAATATTTTGAATTTTCTCATGGTTTATACATTGTATATACATCCACATAATAAACTATAATTTTCAGAAAAAGAATTGATTCTAAACCAAAGAACAAAATCACTGTCAGTTACAATACAATTAAGACATTTTTTAAATACATTTTTGAAAATAATTGTATACTAGGGTATTACCACCTGAATTTTGCTTGAAATGTTTTCGATATTTATCTAAATTCGCTGCACTCATCTGGCAGATTCAAAATATTAAATTTATCCGTTTTTATTTCAATACATTTTACTGAAAGTAGATCGGTAACATCTGAATACTCTGCAATTTATACTGACGGATCTAAGGATGGTATGGCAGCTGTTTTCGGACAGTAGGTCGATTCTCTTCGACTACCATCTGCCAGTTCGATCTTCAGTGTAGAGGCTAATGCAATTCTTCTTGCTTTGAAGTTCGTTGCCTCTTCTGATGAGAGTAAATTCATGATCTGTTCAGATTCCCTTACTTGCCTGTTGGCAATTGAGAGTTGTAAAACTCAAAACCCTCTCATTTTAAAAATAGTTGAAATTTATAAAACCCTTGTTGCTATTGATAAACATGTTATTTTCGCATGGATTCGTAGTCATATAGGTATCCATGGGAACACAATCGTCGACCAGGAACCTAAGGACGCATTGAATAAACCTATATCCAATTGTTATATTCCACAGATTTTAAACCTTTTATAGTGGAATATATTTTAAATCGTTGGCAAGATAGCTGAGATCAGCAAATTCATAGCAAATTGCACGAGATGCATTCCCTAGTTGGCAAGACTCCTTGTTTTTACGGTCAAAATCGGAAGGAACAAGTAGTCTTGACCAGGTGTCGCATAGGTCATGGTAGATCTTTAAAAACAATATTACCATTTTCGTAATTCTTAGGTAACGCCCATTCAACTTTTAGGGGTGTCGGTATGTTTTTTGTTTTGTTTGTGAAAAAAAAAATTCCCCAATTTTATAGATAAAATATAATGACATGAAAAATGCAAAAATTAGATGATATGACTGACCCTCCAGTTTAAAAAATAAATTTTGATAAAATTTGAATAAAACTAACCGATTTTTTGTGTCAAAGAAATTTTTGGTTCTGGAAAAACATAGACACCCCTTGACTGTTAAATGATCCGCCTCTAAAGCTCATTATACATTTTTTTTACAGGTTTAAGACTTGCAACTTTGATGTAAAGCCAAAATAACTTATAGCGGAAAGTCAACATTGTTTTTTTTTTCATCAAGAATCCACAAGCGTAAATACATTAACAAATGTCCAAAACATCTTTTCTGTGACGTTTCTTTTGTTATTGAAAATATTGTTATTATGATACCAACCTGAACATATTAATTTGTTTACATCCAGTTACAGCGAGTTACTTGTGTGGATGTTTTACAAATCGGATGTGTTCGCAAGTGTATTTTATTTTTTGCGTTAAATTAGCTGCGCCCTGATGAGTCCATGTAAAGTGGACAAACATTTTAGAAACGATGGTGCATTGATTTTCTTCCATTGGACAAACTGTCTTTTCTAATTTATCAACATGATAATTCTTTAATATACTCGCAAAGACGTATAAATGTGATTTAACTCTTACCTTCATAGTTTTGAAAATTAATTTTTATCTATATCAAATTATTGATATTGGTGTTTTTGGTCTAGGCCACAGATTAAGTCGAATAAGTAAAGGAACTGGTTTGGTTTGGTTTATGGTGTTTACCGCCACTTTCAGCAATATTTCAGTCATATCATAGCGGTCAGTTTTATTGGTGGAGGAAACCAGAGAAAACAACCGACCTGTCGCAAGTCACTGACGAACTTTATCACATAATGTTGTAACTAGTACACCTCGTCATGAGCGGGATTCGAACTCACAACTTTAATGGTGATAGATACTGATTATACAGGTAGTTGAACACCCAACTAACATACGATCACGGTCATGACGGCCCCATCAAATCTTTTGGGGCTGATTAGGAATTCACATGGTTGCTAGGACCAGTAATGTATTCTGATATTTAATAAATCTTTACAGAAATTGTTTGGCAGAATTTAATTTGTCAAAATATATCATTAGCTTTTTTTTTATACTAATTTGATCAAAAATAAAAGATCACAGCAGAAATTATTTTAACATAGGATGCTATCTGAAATTAACGATAGAGAACATAGACTGGTTGGCTCAGTATCAGGATAATGTGTCAGAGTGAAGTGACATATCTACCTACATACCGTGGTTTCTGTGAGTTAACATTATAATAATCAAACAAAGCATGTTGGTCTAGTACAAAGTGGACAACATTATCATCTCATCGAATGACACACGTGTTCGTGCATTGAATATAACTGAAAAGTCGCTTAATTGGCGTTAGGCCATCCTAAATTAATTCTACGTTTAACATCAAGGTAGGGTACCAACACCTAGGAGGGAGGGAGGAAAATAAAAAACAAACAAAAAAATCAAACAACCTAAGAATACTTTCAGTATTTTTTTTAGTGCTCAATTGATAGCCTGAAGATGTGCAAAGCACAGTGTTTAGCATCAATAAAGATGATTTAGAACTGTAATTAATAGTTTTATTAATTAAACATGAGAAATTAACAGTCCATGGGTATGAAATGTCAGGTTTTTCTAATAACTTCATGAGATTTCAGTGTAAAATAACATTTCACGCAATGTGTGTTTGTTTTTTATTTTTGACAAATTTTCAAAACCTACGCGCGCGGGTGATGTTAAACGTAGAATTTTTTTAGGATGGCCTTATATAACAACCACTATCTCATGTACAAATGATACTAGGATAGTCCTCTAGCAACTTTTAATGTTAGTGACGATTTGAAATAATTGCCCTCATAGAAGCCGTTTCTTCTGAGGAACCATTTCCCACATTCAAGCACCAAGTCCGATACATGTGAACGTGATGCTGATCTATAATCCCAGTTGACTATTGGATTATGAATTGCAAATATCAGGTGAATGATACAGAGCTTCTGATTTAATTTCACCAAAACTTTAAAATTAGGATATCTTCCAATGGTATAAGGGATCGTGATGGCAAGATAGTTGTATTTACAACTACCGTAGTTAGTTCTTAGCACCACTAAAGTTGTGAGTTCGAACCCCGTTCAAGGCGAGGTTTACTCCATGCAACATTATATAATGTTCCCTCCACCAATAAAAATTACCACCACAACAGTACTGGAACATTGTTGCAAGTTGCTTTAAACACGACACCGCGTTTCCAATGGCATAAACATATTTCATTCTACGTTCTAATCACAGTAAATACCTAAAATTCAAGGACCGGTGTGGCCAAGATCATTCTAGTTGGATCTACACGTTGTTGCATGGCCGTGATGGCCGAGATCTCGTAGTACTTTATCAACGATATGCACCGATTGCATAGATGGATGTAAAGCTAACTAACTTATGTCAAATGTCCGTTACGAATTCCGCATAAATACGATATTCAGTTCGTCTTTACCTCCAGTTGTTTGTAGGAGAGCTCATGTCTTATTTACGTTATTTGTGTTTGTTTGCGTATAGAGGTGTCTAACACATATTGTGTTGTGTTTTTGTTTTTGTTTTCTTTGTCTTGTGTGCCCTATGTTGGCAATTTCTCTGGATTATCCATTTTTGATGGCCACTTTGGTATTCTTTAACGTTTATTTATTAGATCTACATCTAGCTATATATACGTCCAGTGTACATCGCTTCTATATCTGTCCGTTTGATACCCGCCAATGTGATAAAATGACTTTCAGCAGGTGAACGCCGCTTTCCTCAACCACTAAAGTTGATCGTTACGATATAATAGAAATATTGTTGTTTAACACCCTTACCTCCTTCTCAATAATCAATCTAATTAATTAATTATAGATTTTGACGGAGATTTTCTCGAAAACATTGAGCTCGTAATCAATCTAAGTTTAATACAGTCAAACCTGTATTAAGAGGTCACCTTTGGAACAAAGAAAAAGTGGTCTTATAAGACAGGTGACCTCTTAAAAGAGGTTCAATTGATGTAAAATTTTCTATGACAGGACAAGAAAAAGGTGACCTTTTAAAACAGGTGACTACTTAATAGAGGTGACCGGAAGGGCAGTTTTAACTGTACTCTGGTATTTATAGATATTTTTACATAAAAAATAAAAAAACGAAGTATAACACATTTTAAAAGTCTCCACACAAAATAGAGCTTAAGTCATTTATATCCTGGTTCTAGATTCGCCTTCGAATGCTAAATTATTTTGCTCGTATGTTCCATAAGAAGGGGGATGTCCATCAGTGAGACCATTTTGGTGTAGACCATTCTGTGAAGGTTTGTTGAATTTTGTATATTTCCCAACATTGTATTCGACGGCAACGTCTGTGTCTCTCAGTGAACTTATTGGTGTTGTTGTTGGACTTGCTTTGCTCACATTTCCGTCCTTGTCTACGATGAACTCATCATCTTTTT
The DNA here is from genome assembly GCA_002080005.1 of Gigantidas platifrons. Classification (NCBI taxonomy): domain Eukaryota; kingdom Metazoa; phylum Mollusca; class Bivalvia; order Mytilida; family Modiolidae; genus Gigantidas; species Gigantidas platifrons. The sequence continues at coordinate 68,680 of MJUT01062876.1, forward strand.
CATCTGCCTTTATGTCCTGAAATAATTTGTTTTAATGAAATAAACGTTAGATTAACGCAACTTTCAGCAATATTTAAGTTATATCATGGCAACCAGATTTAGTGGTGGAAGAAGCCGGAGTACCCGGAGAGAACCACCGACCATGGGCAAGCAACTGGTAAACTTAATCACTTGCGGCGGCTACGAGTCAAGTGCACTTTTTTGTAATTTGAAATAACCGTGAGAGAATACCGAAGGGGCAATAAAAATGACAATCCAGAGAAACTGGCATTGTAGGGTACACAAGACGAAGACAAACAAAATAAAAACACAATATGTGTTGGACACCATTATATGCACATAAACACAAAAAATGTAAATAAAACATGAATCCAAAGAAACTGGCAACATAGGGTACACTAGACGAAGAAAAACAAAACAAAAACACAACACAATATGTGTTGGACACTACTATGCGCAAACAAACACAAATCACGTAAATAAGACATGCACCCTCCTACAAACAACTGGAGGTAAAGACGTACCGAACATCATACAGGACGACGGATGGATTTGTAATGGAATATAATTTCCACCATAACATTTGTTTCTGACTAGAAGGGGTAACGGTGTTTAGCGCCACTTTCAACAATATTTCAGCTGTCGCTCCTTGCAAGCTTCAGCTAAGTACTTCTACAAGTTGTCTTTGGCATGCCAGGAGAATGACATTCTCCGAACATGGAGCTCCCATTACGGCCTGTCCTAAGATCGAGTTGTGTATATAATTTTTCACATGCAACCACAGGCGCTGGTGGCACGGAATTATTATCCCGTCCCCCTTTTTAACATTATGTTTATACATTCATTTTCAATAAAACTTCTGTATAATTTCATTTGATTTTCTTTTATTTATCGTGTTCGTGTACATATATTCACAGAAGCTAATGGCAACAACAATTTGGGTATACTCGTATAAGAACAGCATATGCAAGCTATATATAACACGATAAATAAAAGAAAAAAGAGATGAAATAAGGAAAAACATTAATTGAAAATAAATAAGTAAATAGAAAATTTAAAAAGGGACGAGTGACAATTCCGTGCCACGAGCGCCTGCACGTACCATCAGTTGACGTCCCTTTCATGGGGGATTTACCGACCTCAAAGAAACCAGATCCTATTTCTCCACCCCTATGGATAATATACATTGTAGTATAAAAAAAATCCAAAACGACGAATTATACACGAGAGGTAAAGCAACTCTGACGGTCAACAATTCCACCAATATCAACCAATCGAGCAATCACCTCTCATCTTAACTCACTGAACACAAAAAAGAAAGTTTAAACAGTAACAGTAAACAATTCCAACAATATAAAAAAAAAGAACAATCCCCTCTCTCTTATTTTGAACACATTTCCAATAATTATCAATATCAACCAATCGAACAATCCCCTCTCGCCTCTGAAGAAGACATTTACAATAATTACCAATATCAACAATCCCCTCTCGCCTATTTAGAACACATTTACAATTCCACTAATATCAACCAATCGAACAATCACCTCTCTACTATTTAGAACACATTTACAATAATTACCAATATCAATCAATCGAACAATCCCATCTCCCATGTTTAGAACACATTTAAACAATAATGCATACCTCTGGGTCCGGGAAATCTATATAACATCTCAGCCATCGACTAATTGATTTTGGTAAACAACAAATCAATCGATCAAACAATGGTATCAAGTACTTAGGGTCAACATCAGATTTTTTTGTTGGACCTGAAAGCAATTACATGTTATATTTAGGATGAACATTTGATTCTCTTTTATGATGTATAAACAATAAAGAATGAATTTTGGTGTTCAACGCCACTTTCAGCAATATTTCAGCTATATCATGGCGACCAGTTTTAGTGGTGGAGGAAGGCGGAGTACCCGGAGAGAACCACCGACCATGGGAAAGTAACTGGTAAATTTTATCACTTGCGGCTGTAGATAAATACATTCACCCCGGTTTTGTGTTTAGGGGTGTTTGTTTTCTTTCGTTTTTTGTTTTTGTTTTTGTGCTTTTGTTTGTTTTTTTTGGGGGGGGGGGTTGTGTGACTCGTGACTCAATATTTAGTTTATGTGTATCGTTTTGCAGATTATTGTCTTTTTGTCCTTGTTCTTTTGGTCAATGTATTATTATCTTTGATTTACTATTTCTGGTTAAACCTTAAGTACCCTCAAACTTTTCCGAGTGTCAAAAAAAAGTTTGAAGATTTCAAAGCCGTTTATCGAAGAATTGACAGAAAACGCAATGGCTATAAGAAAAAAAGGCATAAGAACAAACAATGATCTGCAAAAAACTTCACAAAAACCAATGATTGAGCAACACGGAAACCTGTGGTAAACGCATGTCCTCAAGAACAAACGCCTTTCTTAAGAATTTGGAAACAAATGTACATTTACGGTCAACACCTACTTTTCTCATAAAGATCTATGAGAAAATAGTAAATCAACGCCAGACTTGCGATTGACATATTCAAGCCTCACGGTCATAAAACTATCCAGTACGAGTTTTGTACTCGTACTCCAAGATTGTCCAATCAGAACGATGTATTTATTGGATATGACATTCTAATTGGATGCTTTCAAAACTCGTAGTGGAAAGTTTTTTTTTCCCATGAGGCATGACGACGCTTTCAGCTAATATTTTGTGTTATGGATTGTGGGTGTTTAACGCCAGTTTCAACAATGTTCCAGGTATAACATGGAGATCAGTTTTACTTTGTGGAGGAAACCGAAATGCCCAGAAAAACCACTGGCCTGTCGCAAGTCACTTATAAAATGTATCACCGTAGATACTGACCGGTTCAATAACATTACAATTGACCAGGAAATACTGACTCGTTCGATAAAGTATCTATGAACCAGGTGATAGCGACCCGTTAAATGAAGGAACTGTTGACTACGACCTGCGAAACCGTTCAATAAAGTTACCGTGGACCAATAGGTGCTGACCCACGGTTCAATAGATTAGCCATTGTCCAGGGAATGTTAACCTGTTCAATGAACTAACCGGCAACCAGACGACGCTGACCCATTGATGGCATACATATTTTTCTCCTCCGATTTTTTTTTACCCCGCGAACATTTTGAATGTAGAAATATTATGAAAAACAGATTACCACTTAATTATAATTCTTGAATTGTTACAAGCTTTTGCGATTTAGTTGGTTTCGGTTGGCTGGTTTGTGGTGTCTAACGCCACTTTCAACAATATTTCAGTTATATCGTGGAGGTCAGTTTTATTGGTGGATAAAACCGGAGTACCCATAGAAAACCACAGATCTGTAGCAAGTCACTGACAAACATTATCACATACTGTTGTAAAGAGTACACCTCGCCATGAACGGGATTTAAACTCACAACTGTTGTTGTTATAGGCACTGATTACACATGTAGTTGTAAATCCAACTACCATACGATCACGATCGGGACGGTTCCCACGAACATAATTACATACTAGGCTGGATATTGTGTTTGAAATGCTTGTTAATGTAGTCGTATGTAGATCAGGAAACCTGACTCTTATATGAAATGAGTAATGAGGGGCACATTCAGACTTTTCTGACAGATATTTTGTAGAGATATACGAGTTTGAAGTAAGCTAGGTTAAATCTCGTTATTTCCCTTTTTGTATGTAAAGGGCTTTCAAAGAACCAGAAATGTGCCCTTTAAGAACATTTGCCCAATATATACAGGTTAAAATTATATTTCGTATCGATTCGTTTAATGGGTAAAATTAGACGGCACTTTATAAACAGTAATTTCTTATATAGTGCCCCTTAAGGCAAGTTGGACTTGGAATTTCGTGCGAATGGTTGCTACCGGCCTTTTGTAATATCTACCTGTAATTAGGCTGACTATCATCCCTATGATTACAACGGTAGCTGCTCCTATTGAAGGGTACCACAGGTATGATACTGTGTATAAATGTGATATCCCACTTCTATAAATACAGAATTACAGTCAAGTCTATGTACTTCAATTTCAGTTCATTACTCAGAGTTACCGAATTTGAAAACCAAAACAAGGCGATCTTATATTTGGTAATTTTGCAAAAATAAATACTTCATTTATTTATTTATATTGTCATAGTAGAATTTCAAGCAAAAACACAAAAAACGATTAATATCGAATTTTGAATGTACCATTTTAATACCAACCACATTTCAGTTTCATACGGATGTACTAACGTTGTGAGTTCGAATCCCTCTCAGGTGAGGTGTACTCGATACAACATTATGTAATGAAGTTTGTCAGAGACTTCCGGCAGGGTAGGTGGTTTTCTCCGGGCACTCCTGTTTCCTCAACCAATAAACCTGACCGCCACGATATATCTGAAATATCGTTGAAAGTGGCATTAAACACCATAACCATAACCCATACGGATATATTGTGAATACATTTAAATTCGTGCGTGCTAATTTTCGTGGTTTTAGGACAATGCATTATATATTATATGGTGACAACTATTCTTTGAAATCTTAATTTCGTGGCTTAATAATATCCACAAAATACACGAAAATTGGAATATCACGAATAATAGTGTCTTCACAGTATATTGAGTACTAAAACAATGAAAACACACCTATGTTGTATATTTATTTATCCTACAATCAGCTAACTATGATGGCTAGCAAAAACAAATGACGTCCGTTTTTATTAGAGCTAACACGCTTTGCAACTTTTTGACATTGTATTCATAACTCGCCACCGAATTTTTGACATGAGTAACACGACGGGTCCCGCTAGTGAAGCAGGAACTGCTAACCCCTCTGGAGCATATGACTGTATCCCGGATTTTTAGTGGGGTGTCAAGTATTTAGTTTTCTGTATATTATTTTGTTGATAATTATTTGTCCTTTTTGTTCCTTTTCTATTGGTTATTGTATTGTTCGTTCTTCGATTTACGGCTTCTGATAAACTTTTCACACAAAACATACGACACGACGCACGCACACTGCAAAACAGACGAGAAAGAGGCTTACATCTCTACCTGTTTCGAGTGTTTGTAGGAGGGCTCATGTCTTATTTACGCTATTTGTGTTTGCTTGCGCGTAGTGGCGTCTTTTTGTCTTATGTACCCTATGTTGCCAGTTTCTCTGGATTGTTCATTCTGAATTGCATCTTCGGTATTCTCTAGCGTTTATTTATAGGTAGCATAAAATAATTATGCAAGCAAAATATGATTAATAGTACAATGCCATTTTCTAAAAGCTAAACTGAAATCAAATATATTTTTGTTCATATTATGTTGAACTTGTTCTGGTCCTGAATATAACTGTAATAGACGTTAAAGAATAATCGATCAATCAATAAAATTCTACAAAACCTGTGATGTCCGACGACGATATAGATTGTTGTTTTCTATAGCGAGTGAGTGATTGTTGTTTAGCGCCAAATAAAAAAAAATCAGCTATTACATGGTACGCCTTAATGAGATGATGATTATCATGTCAGCTTTGTTCTAGACCAACACGCTTAGTTGTTTTAGTGCTAACTCACTGAAGCAACCGTCCGTAGGCAACTTTGTGACTCCAAACTTACATTATCCTGTTTCCTGTTTCGAGCCAAGCCGTCTTTGCTCTTACTCCTTAATGATATGTGCTGAGCGGAGAAGCAAAATTATACCAATTTAATAGTCTTTGGTTTGATCCGACCAATGTTCAAACATACGATCCACCGTACTCGAGGCGAGGACACGAACAACTACACCACCAATGCAGTTAAGTATAGAATATGTCGTCCCCATGGGAATGTAAGGTCGTTATTGCCATTTCTTAATTTTCGGATATTAAGAAAAAAGTTTTGTCGTAACTGCCACTTACGACCTTACAATGTCAAATATGGAAGTTGATCGGAAAATATTTGGCTGATTTCTTCATGCAGATGCGACCTTTTAATTCTACTTAAGAAAAGTAGTAGATACGACCTTATTAAAATTTAGCTATTTCCAAAGGGATATTACAAGAACCTAGTGTACCGTCTTGTAGAGTTTTTAAAGCCGAGTCAAATATGCAAAAAATCTAAAAAGGTGGAATGTACCACTTACGACCTTATAATTCCACGGGGACGATGTGTTCCTCAAAGAAAAAGTATATGGAGTTGCTTATGATAAATAAACCAAACGAAAGAGTAGTCGTGATCCCGATTGTATGGTATTTGGAACTACATGTACAATCAGTGCCTATCTCCACTAAGGTTGTGAGTTCGAATCCCACCCATGTCGATACGATACAACGCAGATATGGTTTCCAAACTAGGAGCAGTAGTAAATAAATATGTGTACGTTTAACTTACACCTCATCTGGTGGAGTCGCCACTGTTGTTTGAAAGGCTGTAGAAATTGTTGTGTCAATTGTAGCATTGAAATCACCATTAGCATTACATAGACTTGTGTTTGTTGGTAGACTGCCTGTAGATCCTACACTGTATGCTCCTATACTAATCCACATGGGTAAAACTAGTCCAAATACACTACCAACTACGGCACCCTAATTAGAGACGAAATATAATAAAAGCATATCATGGTGTTGTAGTATTTTTATTCAATCTTTCCACCTGATGACTTTAAATCCACATGGGTAAAACTAGTCCAAATACACTGCCTATTACGGCTCCCTAATCAAAGACGAAATATGATATGAACAAAGCATGGTGTTGTAGTATTTTTCTCCCATTATTACGGCGTTTTAACCCCGCTGAACCAGTGGTGGTATAATCCGTAATCCTCTAGAGGATTAAAATGTATCGTGTCTTTCCCCGCATTTGACTCGTTTGACGGCTTTTGAAATAAAGTTCGCGTTAAATAATGGGAGAAACAAATTATCCTTCAGTTGCCCGTGTGGGTTACGATATTTCTCCACTCTCGAGAGTTAAATTAAAAATTTTAACCACTCGCCTGACGGCTTGTGGTTAAAATTTTTAATTTAACTATCTTGAGTGGAGAAATATCGTAACCCACGGGCAACTGAAGAAGAATCTATATTTATTAAATCTTTCCAATCTTTTGAATTTTACCGTACCTGGTGACGGTTATTCCAGAAACATGTCCTGCGCACTAAATTAGATATCTACGTTTAAATTACTATCATTGGGTCAATGCCTCTTATTTATTAGATAAATTTATTATTGCAATTTACAGTCCCTAAATAAACATTCTTGCTATTATGAAAGCTAAAGTTCTCCTGGCCCAGGTATAGGTGACCTTAGTTGATTTCGGCTAACAAGTTGTATACCCTTTAGCTTTATTGCTTTCAAAAGCCGTTTAATTATTTGGCTTTCTGATCTTTTGATTTTGAGTGTATGTGATGAAAGCTATTCCAGAAACGAGCGGGTCGTGCGCACTAAATTAGATATCTACGTTTTTATTAATTCTCACAAATCATACTAACCAGATAAAATATAGTGAAAATAATACGAATTATAATAAAGATGATAAAATCACAGAAAGCATCATAGACATAATCCGAATTATTTTCTTTTTTAATATACACCATTAAAACCAAAATGACTGGCATATTTAAACTTTAAAAACAAAATCCAATAAACGGTTGCTGGGTACGCTTCATGTGTCATACAATTACGAGGTATTATCCATCTGTGGAATTCAAATATCTTGAAATCAAATTGTTTCTTTTCACTGCTCTTATTCATCTGGTTTCAGAATTGTGCGGTTCCGTGCTACTTTTATTTTGAGGTCTGAAGGTCTTCCAGAATGCATACAAAAGTTGGAATTCAATTGTTCCATGTGACAGCTGTGGTTTCAGATAAGATTAAGTAAATATTTCCTCATTGCCGTCGGACATACATATACAGTCAAACCTGTATTAAGAGGTCACCTTTTGGGACAAATAAAAACTGTCCTTATAAGACATGTGGCCTCTTAAAAGAGGTTAAATTCATATGACATTTTCTATGACTTGACAAGAAAATACACGTGACTGCTTAATAGAGGTGACCGCATGGAAAGGTTTGAATGTACATACTTTGTAAAATCAAAACAATGATCTTTGATTACATGTGATTTTTGGCGAGTAATTTCTGTTAACTTTACAAAGAAACATCAAGGGCAATTAGGAAATGAATGATTGAAGAATCCGTCAGATTTTTTATTAATAATAATCATCATGGCACTATCTAAAGTTGGAATAAAATGAAAACGGGGAAATCATGGAACCCCAATTTTGTCTGGAATAGACGGATGTTCGGATTAAAGAGGTTAACTTTTCAAGTGATGTCAGATATTGGCACTAAATGAAATGTTCGATTTATACAGGTTTTCTGTTTATTCAGCGTTCGGTTTAAACGGATTGAAATGCTTATCATAATTCAAATAAAAATTTGAGTATATGTGAAAGCAAGAAAAGTTACCAAAAGGGTATTCAGAAGCCGTAAGTTGGAGGACAGACAACACAATGGGACAAAAGATAAAGGACAAAAGGACAAATAATTATCATAAAAACACCGCACAGGAAACTGAAGATCGGGCAGCACGAATCCCACTAAAACCCGGGGACGAACTCTGGTGCTTCGGAAGGGTAAAGATTTCATGCTCCACACATGGCACTCGTCGTGTTTCTCTTGTACAATTTACGCGACAAGGTAGCCATGAATTTGGAATAATCGTGAAGACTTACGAGTAACGAAGAATACTAGGTACTTACAATCCAATTAGCCCATGGAAAGAATGCCCCTAGTGCAAAAATTCCAAGGAGGGGCCCAGATGCTGCACCTGTAAAACTAAGTGATGCCTACAATAATAATTAAAAAAATGTCAAAGAAATTGTTGTGTTAAGTGTTGGTAATAATGGTAGTGCAAAACAGATTTGGTATGTTTTTTTATTAAGCATTTATATGACTTAAGATCGTTGATGTCTGACAACAAGCAACACTAAACTCATTGACTCATGAACGAGTCTCCTTATCTATCTAAGATGTAAAGATGCCCGCCCAAACATCTACGACAACTTGGGGGTTTCACAGGTCAGTTCGTTAGATGTCAGACCTTACCTTCCATGGTAAGTCTGGTGATTACAGTAGAGCCGAAACCTTGATGTAGGTCCCGTAACCCCTAACATATCCTTACAAATAAGCGTACAACAATGTATGAAGAATTAAACCAAAACTATGACAAACGTGATGACTTCACTTTTCCAATACTATAAACCAACTTATTTTCGCGGCTATTATGTTTCGCGTTTTTCTGCTTCAAGACAGTTTCGCGGAGATTTAAATTCGCCATAACCAAATGTTCTTGTTTCTTACACACTTTAGACCGACCTGTTCGCGGATATAAACTTCTCTACCGCGTAAGTCGCGAAGGTTTATAGCAAAACAAAAGTTGGTTTACAGTAGTTAACTCCCCATTCATCAGTAGCAATATTTACAGCTCACACGTTATTTTTGGGTTTGTGTCCAGTACAGTAATTTTCTTGACAAAACGCAGCTGTCTATGCAAAAGCTGATCCGAGGTTGAAATCATCGTTTACAAAATTATACGGACGTCATAACAAACCGGTTGACCGCTACAACATATCCAATTTTCAAGGGGCCGACGTGTTCGTGATCGGATGGTGGTTGAATTACAACTACATGAGTTTGCAATCTTGTTGTGAGTATGAATCCCGCTGATGGCGAGGTGTACTCAATACCACGTCATGTGATAAAGTTTGTCAGTGACATGCGACAGGTTGGTGTTTTCTCTCTCATCTTGGAAACTATTTTGTCAATGTGACCGTGTCGTCATATTATGACGTTTAATACACCCCCCCCCAAAAAAAAATAAAAAAAAACAAAACAAAAAACAATGGCGCCAGTTTTGATGGTCTCGACATACATGATCACTCGGACTCACTGCGATACTAGTGATAATGTCTGTTTCGACCGTCAAATTGGACGTTATTCTATATATATATAATTACCTGAAGAACAGTTCCACCCAGATTCATAGCCATAAAAGCCATACCGATGCCACATCCACCATACAAAACAACTAACAAAACACAAAACAATGCTATTTGTTTTATATCCATATATCCGACCGGAAAAATTGGTAGGAACTGCTTAACCTTCGCGACCAACTGTGTTTATCCGGTTGTTTGGGGGAGGCGTCCGTTTTGCTTATTTTTTTAGTTTTCCCTTTTTCACTTTATTTGTCTTCGTCCTGTGTCTTGTGTGCCCAATGTTGCTAGTGTTTCTGGATGATGTATTCTTGATTTCTCGTTCTGTTTTCTCTAACGTTTTTTTTTATGATACACCGCTTGCTCTTGTAATTTGTCCTTCGCCTGTTCCATTTGATCAATCAATTGGTATTAACTGGATAATTTGTTGCTATATGTGGCAACTGACCGCAAAATAGCTTTACTGGTACCAATATAATGCTTTACCTGTTGAGCTTTGGGAAATCAGTTCACTATCAGTTGACAGAAAATATCGAAAGCAGCAATTGAGAGACAATTGTATAATATTATTTAATTGAAACATCGCCTTTGTACCAGTTTTTAAACCTCATACACTTACACTTCATATTTTAACACACTGTACTAATATTGCATATACATTTGGCAATTATCGGTAATTTATGCATTTTTCTTTGATCTTACTGTCGAGTGTTTCAATATCAACGTACTGTCTTTGGTGCTAAACATATCGCTATTTGAAGCCTACAAACGAGTACGCTCAAACATTTTGAATAATTGCTACTCGAACTGTAATTGGTTGGTTATCCTGACACCTTGTATGATTTAAATCTTTAAGGTCAGGCGTTGACTAAAATAAGATCGAACCTCGTAGATACGTATCAAAATCCGAAATTAAACAAAAAGATCTGATATTGTTGATAGCCCACTCCTTCCCCTAATATACTCATTCCACATTTTAAATATTTGGTTTTCCAATCTTTTGACCATGGGTGAAGGTTATTCTAGAAACGTGTCGTGCGGACTATACTATATTATATATCTACGTTTTTATTATAGAATTGTTGAGAAGAGGTTGAAGATACCAAAGAGGTAATCAAAATCCGTATATCGAAGAAGAACAGACAACACAATGGTCAAAAGAAAAAGTACAAAAGTACAAACAACGATCTACAAAACATACACATAAAACTAAAGATCGAGTAACACGAACCCCATTAAAAACAGGGGGTAAACTCAGGTGCACCGGAAGGGTATCCCCCAAATATAACACGATGCCGTCATGGTTGTCATCGTAGGTAGTTGGATTTACAACTACATGTGCAATCATTGCCTATCACCACTAATGTTGTTGGTTCGAACCCCGCTCATGACGATGCGTACTCGATACAACATTATGTGATAAAGCTTGTCAGTGACTTGCAACACGTCGGTGGTTTTCTCTGTGTACTCGATACAACATTATGTGATAAAGCTTGTCAGTGACTTGCAACACGTCGGTGGTTTTCTCTGTGTACTCTATACAACATTATGTGATAAAGCTTGTCAGTGACTTGCAACACGTCGGTGGTTTTCTCTGTGTACTCGATACAACATTATGTGATAAAGCTTGTCAGTGACTTGCAACACGTCGGTGGTTTTCTCTGTGTACTCGATACAACATTATGTGATAAAGCTTGTCAGTGACTTGCAACACGTCGGTGGTTTTCTCCGGGTACTCTGGTTGTCTCCACCAATGAAACTGAGCACCACGATATAACTGAAATATTGTTGAAAGTGGCGTTAAACACCATTAACTTACATACCTAAAGATAACATAAACATATTAATAGAACCGCGTGGAACATAATGGCTAACTTACCTAGAAGTCTAGTGACCCATGTTTTTCTAGATTCCGAAATATGTCCGTAAAATGGTTTCAACATGTCCTCCCAAGTCACAGCTGCTAGGGCATTGAGACAGGATGACATTGTGCTATCAATGAAAAAGGTTTATCACAGAGGGGACTCTATATTAATGTGTTTTGATACACCAGTTGGTACGATTGTAATAACATGTAAGATTCTTGTCTTGGACATTAATCATTTCACCAGTTTGGCTATTATGATTTATCTTTAACAAAACTAGATATTTCAAGTAGTTTTAATGATGTTGACGTCGTTTAACAGTAACATGACGGGTGTCACTAGTGGATCAGGACATGCATATCCTTCCGGAGCACCCGGGTTCATCTCCGGTTTATCGTAAAGTATGTGGTGTTCCCATGTAACAGCTGACAGGTCATTCAGGCAGGATGACATTGTGCTGTCAATTAAAAAGATACATCACAAAGAGGACTCTATAGTTATGTGTTCCTATGCGTCAGTTTGTACCATTGGTACATCATCTACGATTCATGTCTCATTTGAATGAATTTGAATTTTGGTGTTTAACGCCACTTTCAGCAATATCTCAGCTATATCATGGCGACCAGTTTTAGTGGTGGAGGAATCCGGAGTACCAGGAGAGAACCATCGACCCTGGACAAGCAACTGGTAAACTTTAACACTTGCGGCTGCGAGTCGGGTGCAGCCTTTTTTGTAATTTACAAAGCTGTGCGCGAACCCACGCCGTATTGGTGATAGGCTTGTATGAGTTGTTAGAACCAATGACCTAACTCATTTAGCCACCCGGGCCCCCTGTCTCATTTGAAACTTCATATATTAAGCATTAATTATTTCAGTAGTTTGGCTACTAAGATTTATATATGACAAACCTAGATATTTATTATTAAGATGATGTTCTTATTGTTTAATAGTGACACGATAGGCGTCATTAGTGGACCAGGAACTGTCAATTCTGCAGGAGCAACCACGTTTATTTCCGGTTTATTGTGAGGTACGTGTTGTTCAATCTTTAGTTTTCTGTGTTGTGTTTTGTAGAACGTTGTTTGACCTTTTGTGTGTTTTCGTTTGGCCATTGTATTGTATATTCGTGTTCGGTGTTCGTTAACTGTGTTATTACGCTTATTTACGGTTTCAGATTACCCCTTATCTTCAAACTTTCCTTAAGTCAGGCCTTGAATAATTTGTGAGAATATGAATGTAAATGAACATTAGAGACTATCCAACATTACACTTAAAAACAAATTAAAGTATAAGAACAGAGCTTTTATTGTTGTTCTCTGCGTTTTACAGTCAAAGAAGCGTCTTCACCTCTTTAATAATGAACATTTAATTCATATTTTAAAATGAGTGTGAAACGTGTCCTAACCTCCAGTTAAGTAGGTCGTATTAAATGTATATACTGGTTTCCGGATAAGCGTAAAACATCTAGAGGTAACAGTTAAACAAATCCGGAACGACAAAAATGTTTCTGTTCGTAGGGACTATATATATTAATGCTAGATAGTTGACGGTACCTACCTTAATGCGCCACTGAACAAACAGGACACAAAGAGACCAGGTATTCCAGGATATGCCAACGTTTTCATCACAAACAGAGGTATCAGCTGTAATAATCCAAATTAAATGTTCGGTGTGTTCATGGCATTAAGATGAAAGGGTGTGTTCGATTAAGTATAGTTTAGCTTGGATACTCCATTCGCATGACCTCAACATTGTATTTTGGTTTTTTCATGTCTTCAAGTAATATTAAATATGCATATAATATTATACAAGTTCAGTTTGTTTTAATTCATTGTGAAACTTGTGTCCTATCCAATTGTTTATTATTGAGCAATAAAATATGCTTAAAGTAGCTGTAATGCATATAGGAGCTGTGGTGGTCATGGTGGTATGGTAATTGCATTTACCATCGTGGCCGTGGTGGTGTGGCTGTTAGATTTACAACTACCTATGCAATCAATGTATATCGCCAATACTGTTGTGAGTACGAATCAGTTAGCAACCGCCTGTCTTGGGTGGCCATATTTCAATGTTCCTATGGAAATTCACATAAGACAAAATTGAATGTAGTCTTTACCTCCAGCTGTTTGTGGACTCATGTTTTATTTACGTTATTTGTGTTTGTTTGCGTATATCTGTGTCCAACACATATTGTGTTGTGTTTTTGCTTTGTGCATTTCGTCTTGTGTGCCCTACGTTGCCAGTTTCTCTGGATTGTACATTTTTGATTGCCCCTTCGGTATTCTCTAGCGTTTACTTAACATGCCTACCTGATTAGAATTACTGACTTCTTTATTGGCCAATGGGTCACAGCCAATGATTGCATTATAGTAAGCAAACACTACTATCCCAGCCAAGCACGTAACCAATAAAAGAACCACAACGCCAAATATGTTTAACAGTACTGCCCTATAATAATCACAAATTCATAGTTCCTAATTAATGTACTTGATCAAACGTAGGTAAGTTTGATCCTCCACAGGATTAGGTTCATGGTGTTCAATGCCGTAATGTTTTAGTTATATCGTGGCGGTCAGTTTTATTAGTGGAGGAAAATGGTTGGCCCGGATAAAACCACCGATTTGCTGCAAGTCACTGACAAACCTTTTTACATAATGTTGCATCTAGTACATCTCGTCATGAGCGGGATTCGAACTCACCATTTTATGGGTAATAGATTGATTGTATATCCAACTACAATACGATCACGACCGCAACGACCCTCTCATGTAGACTATAGGTAATGTTCGCTGATTTTGGTTATAATGATTATGCCCTTGGGTTTACGTGCTCCCAATGATTTGACACTTATTTAGCAGTCCAATCTTTTGATTTTGTTTGTAGCTGGTGAAGGTTATTCCAGAAACACGTCGTGCTCCGTTGTTATTGATAACAATGTGTCTTTTTGTAATTATCTTGGGATTTATTGGGATTACAATGTATGAATAAATCCATAGTATGTCAATTTATAGTTGAATCTTTTTATTGCAAACTCAGAGCGCGGTAGATAGTGGGTTCGAACCCCGGCTGGCTCCAAACCAATGCCTATACAATTGTTATGTGTTGCTTATGTACTAAGCACACAGCATTAATGAATAAGAGAAAAGACTGTTTTCTTCGCGGGGTTTGTATGACGTATTCGAGTGGACCGACAAATCTACGAAAAGGTAACTTGAACGAGGATAGACAAGAAGATGGACATAGGGACAAAAATAATATATACAACACTACACAGAAAAACTAGGTGGTGAGTAACACGAAGTCCACAAAACATGTGAACCGTTGTTTCATAAAGCTAGCACTATAAATAATGTAACTAATCGCGATGGTCCAGTACAAAGGAGACATCGTCCTCTATTCATCAATAGTAACTTGTTATGGGCATTATATAGCTGACAAATTTCTTACTTGGTGTTTGTCAGCAACATTACCTCAACTTGAAAAGTATGGAGAGTTGAATATGGATAACATGTGTCTTTTGTAGCCGCATATTCAGGACAAGAACATGTTCAAGAACATATAAAAGCTATTCAGAAATGAGGGAGGAATGTGACTGCCACTCGAAAGGTATGAAGTTGGATAGTGGCTTTTGCAGCGGCTAAACTGCGCCCACTCTATGCCGTAGCGTACAAAAAAGGGCTCTATCGTTAGAGGAGCCTGGCACTTTCCACACACGAGAGCGTCTATGGGTTTCGTATTATAACACGAAAGCCCCATACCTAGAAATCATGCCATATCAAGCACATGGGGCCGTACTTGACAGCTACTTGGGTTGAGCCTGTCACCATTGCACAGTTGTTGTTAAATATTTTCATTTTTAAGACAAAGGTTATTCAATACTTACAATTTAGCTTTTCTCAATGTTGGTAGGGCACAGTACCGCTGTACGCTGGCCTGGTTCACACCATACGTAGCTGTCCACCCGACCATGCCCCCAATAACCAATGACCAGAACGAATGACGATGGGTGGGATCAGGATTAAAACTAAAATAAATAAAAATAACTTTGCCAACTGTATACATTGTAGTCCTATTTATACAGTTGATGACGTATTTTGTGTGATATAGTGTTTATTTTTAGATGTTATTTTCTAAATACAGAGTATGTCCGGTTATGCATCCCCCTTCAACTATAATAAACTGTCTAAACTGTCAAGCCATTTCTAACATGAAGGCATTTGTAAGATTATTTTAGTTGTATTTTGTTGTTTTTGTTAGTTTTTTTTTTGGTTGACAACCAGTGGACAATACAATTATATATAGTACTAAGTGACATCAAAACAACAAAGATGGTTACATGTGCAGAAGAAAACGGCGGAGTTTAACAGCATGCCAATACCATGTCACACTTATTACCGGGTTTGTAACTAGATTAACACGACGGGTGTCACTAGTGAAACATGAACTGCCTACCCTTCCGGAGCACTTGAGTTCACCCCCGGGCTTTAGTGGGGTTTGTATTTCTCGATCTTTAGTTTTATATGTATGTTTTGTAGATCGTTGTTTGTCCTTATTTGTACTTTTTCTTTTGGCCATTGTGTTGTCTGTTCGACTTCAATGTACGGATTATGATACCCTTTTGTATCTTTAAGCAACTCCACTTAATCAATAAAGTTATGTTCATTGTTGACAACCCTACTGTGACTGTGAAATATAGAATATCAATATAATCACTGTTCTCGTACTTTAATTTGTGTTTAACAGTGTAATGTTGGATAGTCTCCCTTGTTCATTAACATCCATATCCACCATCACTGCTTAATCATTGTGATAAAGTTTGTCAGTGACTTGCTACAGATCAGTGGTTTTCTCCGGATAATCTGGTTACCTCCACCAATAAAACATACCACCACGATTTAACTGATATATTGTTGAAAGAAAGTGACGTTAAACACCATATCCATAACCACTTAATCAATAAAGATATGTTATAATTATTAGAAACGAACTGGTACTTGCAAAGACCTGGATAAGGGGTAACAATTAATGTACATTCCAACTTGAGGATGTAGGTTGTCCATTTTGTTCTCCCGGACATGCATCATATACCCTTGAAGGTTGGTCGATTTATGGTGTTTAACGCCACTATCAACAATATTTCAGTTACATAGTGACAGTCAGTTTTAATAGTGGAGGAAATTGAGGAAAACTACCATCAATGACAAACTTGATCACATAATGTTCGACCGTCTGGAATGGGATTCGAACTCAAAACGTTAGTGGTGATAGGTACTGATTGTAAATCTTTGAAGGACGGCTCGTCAATCAAAATACTAAAACCCTAGATCCTATTTCTAATCCCAAAGATTCTCAAATACGTTTCCTCAAGATTCTTTGACGATTAACAAATACTTAATGATGTCCAATATCAAATATCATGTAAACAGTTGAAAAAAAGCATGAATCAATCGGGCAAAATAAACATTGATTCTCCAAATGAAACAATTGAAATAGTGCATCCTACCCAAGGGACTAATGTCCTAACTTTGGGCGGGGCTGTGTTTTATCATCTTCCGAGCTATTATTGTTTCATACCAAGTCGGTGGTGTAATGGTTTGTGTGGTAGCCTTGAATGCGATAGATCGTGGGTTCGATTCTCGATCGGGGTTAAACCAAAGACTATCAAACTGGTTTTTGTTGCTTCTCCGCTAAGCGCGCAGAATTAAGTAGAAAGAGCGAAGACTGATTGGTTCGGAATCAGAATAATGTGTCCGAGTGAAGCTACATTTCTACATGCGGACTGTTTTTCAGTGAGCTAGCACTATATAAATACAACTAAGCGTGTTGACCTAGTACAAAGTGGATCTCTTCATATTGCTGAAGCGGCACAAAACAACAATCACCCACTCTCTCAAATGAGACCAAAAGGTCAGATTATTCTTTCAGGTAAATTTATTTGCTTTACTGCAAACATTTGAAGGTAGATTTTTATAATTAAACATAGCATCTCCTTCCGTTAGAAGCTAAATGATCGCTCCCTTTGATCATGGAATATATCAGGCTAACTTACTCAAAGAATTCTATCCTGCCCCATTTGTCGTTGACAGACCATACCTCAGAGAAACCTCCTACTTCTATTACTCCCTGCAAATAAAATAAATAATGTGTAACTTTTGAATGTTATTTATTTATTCAATAATCTTTTTATCATATGATGTTCGTGTCGTTTAACAGTAACACGACGGGTGTCACATGTGAAGCAGGAACTGCTACCCTTCCCGAGCACCTGAGTGCGCCTCCGGATTTTAGTGGTCTTCGTGTTCCTCGATCTTCAGTCTAACAAATACATACGTTAACATTAAAATATACTTTCAGTTTTCAGTCATTCCTCTACAGTTTCTTTCCTGAGATGGTTTCGTTTACACCAGATAGGCAGATTAGTCTATTAACAAACACGATCTCCGGGAGAGAAACATGGGACTATCCATATATTAAGCTATGCACAAAGTGTATGGTTCGACTGAAATTAGACACAAACATATAATAAACAATCGCAACCTAATGTGAGGGCTCATCCATAGTTTGTAACATTTGTGACACTTTTATAGGAAGCTACCCCCTCCCCCTTTTTACAGCGTGACACAGAACCGTCATTGAGTGAGCAGAATACAATACCTGGATTACAATGGCTAACAACCCAGATATCATTACAAGAGACTGGAAGACATCTGTCCATACCACTGCTTTCATTCCACCCTATATAATAGAATTAAAACAATGTGTTATTATATACTAGCGGACAAAAGAAAGGATACACTATTTTAATAATTTTTCTTTATTGTATATTTTATCAAAAATATAATTTGACATTCTTTTGAGTATTGTAAATGTCTCATTTTAAAGAATTAATAACTGTCAGATCAGTAACACATCAAATGTTCGTAAGGCATCCAATGAAAGCACGATGGTCGAAAACATGGCATAACAACGGCGTCTCATTGAAGCAATAACTGTAGAAATTACAGCATGTGGAAGATTGTCCCATTCCTCTTGAAGGGCCTGACAAAGTTCTGGTAATGTGATGGGTTTATGAGGCCTTTGTCGAACACGACGGTCAAGTTCATCCCAGATGTGTTCGATAGGATTGTGGTCTTGTGATTTTGAAGGCCAAGGCAAGACATCGATATTCTGTTGCTGAAGAAAAGCCTTCGTAATTCTTGCCGTGTGCGGTCTTGCATTATCCCGCTTAAAGGTAATGCCTGGTCCATTGTTGTTAAGAAAATTCACAACCTCCACGGCAAGAATATTGTCTCTATACCTTGCAGCGGTCAATGTACTGTCAACAAAAACCAGATTAGTCCTTCAACGCGAGATTATCCCTGCCCATACCATCACACTTCCGCCTCCAAATCTGTCCCTTTCTTGAACACAACAGTCCGCGTATCTTTCATTTTGCCTGCGATAAACCCTTGCACGACCATCCGACTGAGATCAATTGAATCGGGATTCATCTGAAAACATTACATGACTCCATTCGTTGTTGAATCTCCAACGTAATCGTGCTCGACACCATCTTAGACGTTCCTGCCTATGTCGATTAGTCAATATCAAGCCTTTGTATGGGCGCCATGGGCGCAAACCATTGGAATTCAGTCTCCTTCGGATGGTTAGCGCACTGACACGTCGACCCTGAACAACATTGGTCAATGACGTTGCTGGCAGGAAACGATCACGTAAGTGACGGAGACGGATGAATCTGTCATCTGCAGGAGACGTTACTTTTGGGCGTCCGAATCGAGGTCGATCTTTTATTGAACCTGTCATTTGAAAACGTCTACGAAGACGATGAATGGCCAAACGTTTACAACCCAAAGTTCTTGCGACGGCGGTGACGTTCATGTTTGCTTGGAGCATACCTATTGCACGTTCTCTTAATTCTTGTGAAAGTCGAGGCATTCTGCTTAGTCTTCAGGTTAATTCAGGTGAACTTTCAATTTGCCATAGATTTGTTTTGTTGATAACAATAAAGTTGTCTCATTATCGATGGCGGCAAAAGTTGCACGTGCAAAAGTGGTAAAAGTATACTTTGATTGTCTACGTCGTTAATCTATGCGTACAGGTAAAAAATCAATAACCAAAATCAATAAGTCGCCCAGATAAGTATAGGTACTAAATATCATAAAGAAATTCAAATAAATAGAATAGAGAAATAAAAAATAAGTGTATCCTTTCTTTTGTCCACTAGTATATTTGTTATATAAACTTTCCAGCATAATCTGGCTTTTTTTTGTTAAATGTAAAGAAAATAAAATTATTCATGGTACTTAGAAAATGTGCAAATAAAGCCATAAATAAATTGAAAAATTCACATTATGTTTATAAAATATCGCGTCAGATATGATATGATAGCATTTGTGCCAATATTCCCCGCCACTGTTTATTGAAGTGCCTCTACGAAGTCAGGAAAGTTAGCGGTCGTGTATATGTATATTAACGGGTATCGATTTTTATCTTTGTCAAAGATTTTTCCATTGGACATTGAAACTGTTGCTATAGTGTGGTATTTTTGTGGGTTTGTTTTTTTTCCGTTTCATTCAGAATTCTTTCACAAACAAAGCAAAATGTGCGACATTCCCATGCGAAAATGAACAAGATAGAGGGAAAGAGGAGCGAAGAAACAAACGCAAATGACAAGACCAATCACAAACGTTTTTAATTGAAATATGTTAAAAATGGAATCCAATAACATATATCAACTATGTGTTCTAGTTCTGGAGTTTTTGTATTTGTGTTCAATACAACATGATATGAATAAAGTTTGAAAATACCGAAGCCGTAAATTGAAGGCCAGACAATGCAATGACCAAAACAAAAATGACGAAAGGACAAACAAGGATTTACAAAACACTACACAGAAAACTAAAGATTGAGCAACAAAAAACCCAATATTAAACAGATGAAAAAATCAGAGGGTCCGCTTGGATTTAACAATTCCTGTTCCACTAGTGAAACCCGTCGTGTTACCGTGTTGTTAAACTTCACGAACATCATCTTATATGGAAATACTGGTTGAAAGCTATTATGCGTAAATAAATACAAATAAAATTAATAAAACATGAACCCCTTCACAATAAATGGAAATAAGGATAGTTTGAGGATACCAAAGGGGTAATAAGAATCCGTAAATCGAAGAAGAACAGATAACACAATGACCAAAAGGACAAACAACGAACTACAAAACATACACGCAAAACTAAAGATCGAGTAACACGAACACCACTAAAGAACGGGGGAACTCAGGTGCTCCGGAAGGATATTCAGTTCCTGTTCCACTTGTGACACCAGTCGTGTTAATCTAGTTACAAACCCGGTGATAATTCATGAATGAGGAAAGGACCGGGGAGTGCTTACGACAAGTGGATTAGAAGGAACATATCCGTCATTTGGGACATAGATTTTCCATAGCGGTCAACCAAGTAACAACAAAAACATATAAGATTTGTTGATATAATATACTTACAAGGAATGTGTACATTGTTGACACCAAACCAACGGTGATGATGGTTGCCCAGGTTGGAAATCCAGTAACTAAAAATTGATATCAATTGAAATTTAGTTGAAAATAATATAAATTCATTCACTCACACCCTCCCTCCCTCCCTTCCAACCCGTGCAAGAGACAACGATACACATGGTCTCACTCTCCTTGTCAGAAACCCTGTTGTCATGAGAACAGACCATGTCCGAGGTTCCGGGTTCTTTTCGTTTGTAAATCTAGAATATAGGCCTAGCTTGTCCGCCCATGTGACTATTTGATTAACATCATGTGACACTGGAAATAAAGAACATGTCGGAGGGGTGAATATGATCGTCTGCATGTCCCAGGTTTTAACTTGTTTTGGTAAAGGAGAAATGAACAAAGGTCAACAGTACAGAAAGGAATGTCACTTATAAATTTGTATCCTGCAATTTTGTGATTTTGAGTACTAATAAAGGTGTCAATTAACCTTTAGCGTTAACAAAGATTTTCTGGTACTTGATTCCTGTAGAGCTACGGTAAAAAAAAACTATAACAGTATTGATTGATTTGATTGATTTATTGTGTTTAACGCCACTTTCAGCAATATTTCAGCTATATCAGTGCGACCAGTCTTAGTGGTGGAAGGAGCCGGAGTATCCGGAGAGAACCACCGGCCATGGGCAAGCAACTGGTAGACTGTATCACTTGCGGCCGTGAGTCGACTGCGCCTTTTTTGTAATCTACAAAGCCGGGCGCGAACCCCCGCCGTATTAGTGATAGGTTTGTATGAGTTGTTAGGTAAACCAACTACCTAACTCATTGAGCCACCCGGGTATGAATGGCCGTTCATGTCATTGGCGCGATAATATACGCGTATATTATCAACATATACGCCTATATTGTTGCTATATAAGCGTATATTGTTGTTATATAAGCGTATATTGTTGTTATATACGCGTTAATATTCACGTTAATACTTTAAATGAATTGTTGGGTATATACGCGTATATAACAACAATATACGCTTATATAGCAACAATATACGCGTATATAGCAACAATATACGCGTATATAATATTATACGCGTATCGCGCCAATGACATGAACGGCCACTCATACCCCGGCCCCTTGATAACAGTATAAGCGCGGACATCACATAAAAGACCATTGAAAACGATTAGAACGACGATTGTTTCTGTTCTCATCAGACAGTTTGGCAAGCGCTTTTCTATCTGTTTCGAGAGCTAGTACAAATAATTTTTATATTTTCTGACAATGTTCGTATATTGTATATTTAACCGATAAATACATTTAGTAGCCACTATTTTTGTGCTCTATGGATTCTATAATACTAGTATTGATTATTATCTATAGAACAAAAATTATTCACAGAATGGTGCTCTTAAACGATGGCTATGTTTTTGTTGATGTACCCAATATAGGGTTAGGGTTATGGTGTTTAACTCCACACCATCATCAATATTTCAGTTATATGGTGGTAATCAGTTTTATTGGTGAAGGAAACCGTAGTACCAGGAGGAAACCGTAGTACCAGGAGTAAACCGTAGTACCAGGAGGAAACCGTAGTACCAGGAGGAAACCGTAGTACCAGGAGGACACCGTAGTACTAGGAGGAAACCGTAGTACCAGGAGTAACCCGTAGTACCAGGAGTAAACCGTAGTACCAGGAGGAAACCGTAGTACGAGGAGTAAACGTAGTACCAGGAGTAAACCGTAGTACCAGAATGAAACCGTAGTACCAGGAGGAAACCATAGTACCAGGAGGAAACCGTAGTACCAGGAGGACACCGTAGTACTAGGAGGAAACCGTAGTACCAGGAGTAAACCGTAGTACCAGGAGGAAACCATAGTACCAGGAGGAAACCGTAGTACCAGGAGGAAACCATAGTACCAGGAGGAAACCGTAGTACGAGGAGGACACCGTAGTACTAGGAGGAAACCGTAGTACCAGGAGTAAACCGTAGTACCAGGAGTAAACCGTAGTACCAGGAGTAAACCGTAGTACCAGGAGGAAACCGTAGTACCAGGAGGAAACCATAGTACCAGGAGGAAACCGTAGTACCAGGAGGAAACCGTAGTACCAGGAGGAAACCACCGAACTATGCAATTAACTGACAAACTTTATCACATAATGTTGTATCCAAAATGAATGATATCCTTTGTCAGTACATATGTATGTTGACACACTGCCAAGTTCGTAATGTCGTTGTTTTATATGACCCACGACAACCACGACAATATTAAATAATAATGAATTCACATTAACACACGAATGCGAGTAATAATGGATGAAATTTGTAGCATTATATGATCATGGTTCTTTATGAAAATCTTTTAATCTCAACACCTCAGGTACCAACATATTTGACAGATCAAAGACAGGTATTTTCATTACACAGGTTAAAATTTACAAATGTATGGGATCTTCGATATAGGCGGTGTTCCGGTTTATTGATGGTTCGGTTAAGATAGATTTTGTTGTAGTATATTATAATGTATGCGATCTTCGATATAGGCGGTGTTCCGGTTTATTGATGGTTCGGTTAAGATAAGTTTTACTGTAGTATATTATAATGTATGGGATCTTCGATATAGGCGGTGTTCCGGTTTATTCATGGTTCGGTTAAGATATGTTTTACTGTAGTATATTATAAATTCGATGTAATTTTTTAAGTTTACATGTACACCGTACTAATATACCCAGTAAAGATTAACTTGATAGATTAACAATTCACATTATAATTTTTATTTAACCTAGAAACACCGGCATTTCATAGATAACTAATGTTATACATAAACATATAAAATATTGTATTGCTTAGTTACGGAAAATATGAATAGAATTATAGATGGTTAAGGTTGTGAGTGCTAAGCGCCATTTTCAAGCTTGATGATACTGAAGGGGTAATCAGACGGAGCACATCGATGGACAGGTAATCGTATAGTCAAAAGAAACGGAACAAAAACATGGTCGATAAAACACTACATGTGAACCTAACGATTGAGTCATCCGAACTCCACAAAAACCGGAGTAAAATCCGATGACAAGTTAAGACAGAATAAAGGGATATGGAATTATGTCTGCGACAAACGGAACCTAACGGTGGTCATTTGTGACACAGATATGCCGTGACGGAATTATGTCTGCGACAAACGGAACCTAACGGTGGTCATTTGTGACACAGATATGCCGTGACGGAATTATGTCTACGACAAACGGAACCTAACGGTGGTCATTTGTGACACAGATATGCCGTGACGGAATTATGTCTACGACAAACGGAACCTACCGCTAGTCATTTGTGACACAGATATGCCGTGACGGAATTATGTCTATGACAAACGGAACCTACCGCTAGTCATTTGTGACACAGAATTATGTCTACGACAAACGGAACATAATGGTAGTCATTGTGACACAGATATTCCGTGACGGAATTATGTCTACGACAAACGGAACCTACCGGCGGCCATTTGTGACACAGATATACCATGACGGAATTATGTCTACGACAAACGAAACCTACCGGTAGTCATTTGTGACACAGATATGCCGTGGCGGAATTATGTCTACGACAAACGGAACCTAATGGTGGTCATTTGTGACACAGATATGCCGTGACGGAATTATGTCTACGACAAACGGAACCTACCGGTGATCATTTGTGACACATATATGCCGTGACGGAATTATGTCGTTATATCGTCACGGTCACGTTCATTAGTGATGGAAACTGCTAATTTCAACCATATTTTTGAAATATGATGGCGAGCAGTGCATCGGCAGAGGAAACCAGAAAAATCGGAACAAAACCTCCAGTTACCGTGGTGGCTAGGATGGTATAGTAGTATTACCAGTGCCTACCATCACTAAAGTTCGAATACCGCTCATGACGGAGGTATACTGGATACAACATTATGCGATAAAGTTTTTCAGATTCGTTGAATAAAACACAAAGGATTATGGGGGAAAAGATTACAAGGTCAACTGTATGGTATTATCTGTAATGGTCTTAATGCTTTCACTTACCTTAGAGTTATAATAGAGATTCTGTCTACCATCAACATTAGAATTCGGTTGTACAAAACACCATAGGACATATTTTCCAAAAATCAAATCACATTTTGGATTAAACGGCATGTTTATGGTTTATGGTGTTTAACGTCACTTTCAACAATATTTCAGTTATATCATAGGGATTTAACGGCAATAGAATAAATAAAATGAATCAGTGTATTAATCCATCGAGTGTAAGTAAGCAGGTAAACCGGAAACTTTACAACCCGGAAGTAAAAAACTCTACGATTACATTCTTACCTGCCTCTAAAGCTGTCGAAGGAGCATACGATGCAATACCCATATAGATAACCTACAATAGTAAAATATACGTAGAATGTCTATAGTGTCTATTATGAAGCAGGTTCAACCTGAAACGCTCCCGGAAAACAGTAATCTTACTGTTTACAAAATATCAAGCTTAAAAATAACACCACCTAAAATTCCAAACTCCGGACAGTTTTCGTATCCGCTACCGAACATAGTTTCATTTGTATCTGAAAAAAAAATCGACTAGAGTTCCGGTTTAGGTCACGTGATTTTTCTTCTAATTTATTTCCGGTCTGGCAGCCATATTGTTGAAGATTTTGAAGTGCCATAGTACCTATGATAACTTCTACCATTAACGCTCTCTTCGGGAGCGTATTATGTTACATACTTGGTGATGAAATTGTGTTTTGTAAGCAGGCATGGGGATTTTGTGGATTTGAGGGACGAACAATCTAGGCGAATAGTCATGGAGACAGACTAGGCTTAAAGGGTATAATCTCTCAAGGGAACCAGGATATTTGGGGGTGGGGGGTTGAGAAACTACAACCTCCAACCAACACTATTATTAAATGCTGTAATATGAAACAGGCACGGCCTTGAATGCTCGCGAATCTGAAAATTATCTGGCAATTTCACACTCATCCAGTCCATCAAAAAGTGTCGAGATATATCGGGGCCGGGATGACTTTTTTAATCTCATTCAATCGAGTTGTCGTTCCTAACGAAATCTCAAAAGTTAACTTCCGCGTAGAAAAAAAAATTCTTGTCAGTATGTCAGAAGAGATTTAATCAATTAAAAAATATCAATATAAGTAAAACAAGCTACCAAAATAACTTTTATTACACATGGGTTCCGGGTTTCAGTGATATCGATGTACGAGAGAGGGTACGAGACTTAGGATCACCTTTGCGCTTTATGTTATGAAGATCTTCATTAGTTGAGTGTATTAGTGTGTTACAGTGAACGTGTTTACAAATGCGCAGAATTTTTTGCTATCCGTCAGTATGTTTGTCAAACAAATTCTAAGTACACATTTTATACCATAAAGAGCTCGCTGACGCTCGCATATTATATATGCTTTGAACAGAACAATTTTTCCGCCTCTAAGTCAGCGCCTGCTAAATTAAACATTTGTGATCGAATTAATCTGTGTGTGGTGTGATATGATCTGTGACGTTGGAGAGGCTATATGTATTTAGCAATATGTCATTACTATTGTTGTGGTCAGTCATATAGGGGAGGAAACCGGAGTGCCATAATATATATCGAGTACACCTCGCCATGGTTAGTTATTGAGCTGACAACTTTGGTGGTAATTATATAGTGATTGAATGAGTCATTGTTGTTTTACGCCAACTCAGCAATTTTTCAGCTATGCCATGGCGAAAACAAGTTAATTTTCAATCAGATGATGAGATTTGCTTTCTACTACACTATACTTTTAAAACAGGCGCTACTCTGGGTGAAACTTCCTCTCAGCACTAATCACACAAACATACCACGATGTTGGTAATCCAGTTTCTTGACTGGAACAGGCACAAAAATGTGACGGAGTTAAACAGATTACCTGGATCTTAACACTTTATCAATGAGTGATAACATAAACATGGGCCATACAATAAGGTTAGGGTAATGGTGTTTAACGCCACTTTCAACAATATTTCAGTTATATTGTGGTGGTCAGTTTTATTGGTGGAGGAAACCGGAGAAAACCACCGACCTGTCACTGACATACTTTATCATAGATGTTGCATCGAGAACATCTGAGTGGGATTCGACGTTATAGCGGTGATACGATCACGACCACGGAGACCCCGACAATACAATAGCAGAGCAGATGTATACTCGTAATTAACTGACTACTAACTATATAGGTAGCATATGCTGGAATAGTGGCTATGCTTTTATGTTGTATTAGTGGTACAGATGACTACGGAAGTTAGAAAGGATCACACGAGTGTTTTTGCCTAATTTGTAATAGAAAAAAAATTTTGAAGGCCATCTTGGATTTCTAATTGTCACAACATTTTCCACAGGAACATTCAACGATCATTCCAGCCGAGTTCCCATTTTATTTGTTTATTCGTTTGGCCATCGTGTGGTCAATATGCGAATTCTGAAAAAAATGGTATTGTCTTTCCAGACTTCTGTGGCTAGCTGTGGTTGTAAACAATAGTAGATTTTTCTTTGAATTTTACTAGTTGACGCTCTCGGCATTCCAATGAACAAATTAAAGGGCTCGAATGGCAAAAAATGAGTTAGGTAGTTGGATTACCTAACTACTCATGCAAGCCATCATCAAGTCCGCATGAGTTCACGCAAGGCTTTGTAGATTACAAAAAAGGATGCACTCGACTCGCAGCCGCAAGTGATAAAGTTTACCAGTTGCTTGCCCATTGTCGGTGGTTCTCTCCGGGTACTCCGGCTTCTTCCACCACTAAAACTGGTCGCCATGATACGGCTGAAATATTGCAGAAAGTGGCGTTAAACACAATAAATCAAATTAAATCAAATCAAAGTTTGAAACTGGTTTACTAGTTTACGCCCTTTGCATTCAAGCGAACTAATCAAATTGTGAATCTGCTAACAGCAAATGAAACCAAAAATCTAGATTTAACATCAGAACTTGACTATGTTTTAAAACATTGGTACTATGGTCAGCGCAAAAAGTTGACCAACATAAGTAGGTAGTTTTACCTGTTGTAGAATCATCATTATGGTTCCTGTCAGTTTAGCTGCTTTAGAATCAAAACGTTTCTCCAAATACTAAAATGATAAAACAAAGTAAGATAATTACCTTAATTATACCCCCACGCGTAGAGAGGGGGCTATATTGCAATCACCTTGTCCGTCCGTTCGTTTGTCCGTCCGTTTACACTTTCATAACAGATATCGCAGTTTCTACTGGAAGAAATGATTTTATATTTGATATGTGGCTTTGGCATGGTGACTTGTACCGTGTCTCCCCTTACCAGGTTTACCTCACATCTACTTCCTGTTTACCGCGCGACTTGGAAATGTTCATATTTGCCGTTATGAAAACTTTCGTAACAGTTATCTCAGCTTCTACTGGAAGAAAT
>MJUT01062876.1:131958-143302 GCA_002080005.1 Gigantidas platifrons
TAACAAAATGATGGGACATTATCAAATTATCATTCCCGATGCTCTGATAAATACGGTGCTGACAGTTTCCCATGGTTCATCACTTGGTGGATATTGTCGGATTAACAATACATTGGATCGAACAAAAGAACACTTTCTTTCCTAGAATGGGAAAAATCAGTACTGAGTATGTTCAATCATGTCATATTTTCCAAATTCAGAAAGTCTCAAACAAGAAAACCAGACAATCAATAGGGTCTTTTTTCGACGCCCGCCGAGCCATTCCAAGTGTGGCAAATAGATTTATGTCGTCCGTATCCCGTATCACCAAATGGCAATTCATATGTATTTACAGCTGTCGACATGTTCAGCAAATTTATGTTTGCATGTCCATTGAGAAATAAAGACGCCGCTACAATTTGTGAAGCTTTATATCGTATGTTCACCACCTATGGCGATTGTCAAACATTGATATTAGATAGGGGCAGTGAATTTACCAGCAAGTGTGCAGCTGAATTGTGTAAATTACTCGAGGTCACGCAGGAGTTCACACCGGCATTTGCACATCACTTACTAGGGGCATGTGAACGACACCACAGGACATTGGCCAAATGCTTATCAACACGTACAGGCGCTGAAAGGAAAACAATAGGAAAATTAACTACATTCAGTGTTATTTTCGATGAATTCATGTGTGAATAACAGCATTGCTTCTCCCCGTTGGAAGGCGCCCACATTTTTTGCTGATGCAATTTCACGGAGAATCGTTAAAAGATTTACAGGTGCAAATTAGTGAGTGAGTAATTATTCTTTAACGCCACATCAATACTTTTACAGCTATATCGTTTCGACCAGACAAACTAAGTCAATTTGAAAAAATTGAGAGAGAGAGAGAGAGAGCACTGGAAAAATCCTGGTAAGCATGTTGATCTAGTACAAAGCAGACATCATCGTCATCTCATTGAAATATAACATGCTCTTGCCATGATATGGCTGAAAAATTGTTCGTTTGGCGTTAAACAACAATTACTTACTCATTCACTCACTTGTGAGTTTCGAGATCCTCTGCTTGTACCCAACTATTATCAGATTTACTCAAGATGACATAAATTCACCTTTGAGATAGACTGTAATACCAGTCATCGTGTTTCTCGTTGTTGGGTACAGATCAACGAGGATTCTAATTTTAGAGGAAACACCTCTATACTTAGCTTTACATGTATCCATGAACCGTGCATTCTATTTATAGACTAGACCATTTTGCAGCAATCAGGCCCATCACCTTTTCATAATGTACATAGTCAATCATGTTAAAATCTTAATAAGACCAAATAAATAACTATTTTACCTTTAGATTAGTTCTGTTTACTTCAGAACACATGTGGTGGCATCATTGACAGGATCACTTGTTATAATACAATATCTTCCTGGCAAATGAGCTTCACCCAATTTGGTTATTTGGAACATATATATTGACTAAGAAGGCTTAATCAAGGCATCAGAGATAATATGTTCTGGTTTGGAGTTAGGACAATGTATCTGAATAGATCGATATGTTTTACGTGTAGATTGTTGTGTCAGTGACCGAGAACAAACACAATACATTTTAAAGCGTGTTGTAGTACATCGTGTAATGTCATCAAAAAGGTATTTTTTATCACTATGAAATGATATATCTGTACAATTCTAAACTTCTGGTAACAAATAGCACATTGATTACGTTGTCACTATACTGCCCTTTCCCTCGGATTGCAAGAAACAAAAAAAATTATAATCAGAAGCCATAAATGGGAGGACAGAAAATATGGTGGACAAACGGAAAAAGAAAAAAAACAAAAACAAACAAACAATGCCTACCAAAACACTACCGAGAAAACAAAGGATTTAGAAATGCTTTAAAATGGTCTGCACTCCCCGAACCACTATTGGCACTCGTCGTGCTGATACAAAATCTGTTATTAACTCATGTAAGAAGAAAGACGGAATTCTGACTGTGACAAACGGAATATATCTTTGGCCATCTCTGAGAAATGGTTTTGAGATAACAAAGGTGTGATGAGAAGTCAGTGTCACTAATGACGACGAATATGTTCCCTTTATCGTAATCATAATTCTGCCATCTCCGTCTTAACCCACTAAATGTTTTCAAAAGAGTAACATCACAGGTGTCACTAGTGGAGCAGGAACTGCCTTTACCTTTCGACGAGTCTAAGTGTACCCCCGGAGAGTCTAAGTTTACCCCCGGAGAGTCTAAGTTTACCCCCGGAGAGTCTAAGTTTACCCCCGGAGAGCCTAAGTTTACCCCCGGAGAGTCTAAGTTTACCCCCGGAGAGTCTAAGTTTACCCCCGGAGAGCCTAAGTTTACCCCCGGATAGTCTAAGTTTACCCCCGGAGAGTCTAAGTTTACCCTCGGAGAGTCTAAGTTTACCCCCTGTTTTTTGTGGCGTTCATGTTGCTCAATTTTTAGTTTCATGTGTAGTGCTTTTGTCATTTTGTCCTTTTTTTCTTTTTGTCATTGCATTGTCTGTCCTCTTCCAATTTCTGGATTCTGATTTGCTCTCTGGTACCTTCAAACTTTTATGTTTTTTTAATTGTTTAATATACATGTGTATATATACTGAGCGTACCTGATGAAGGTTATTCCAGAAACGCGTCGAACGCACTAAATTTGATACGTTTTTATTATAGATATCTAAGAAAATAAACCAGAATAAATTGATCTTCACTTTTTTGGAATTAAATATTAGATATAAAATAGTAATAATATATGTAATGTAATACAAATGTACTGATGAATGAGATGATGATGAGGTCCGCGTTGTTCTAGACCAACTCGCTTAATTTTTATAGTACTAGCTCACTGAAACAACAGTCTGTGGAGAGACATATCGGTCCACTTGGACACATTATCCTGATTCCGAGCCAATCAATCTTTGCGCTTTCTCCTTAATGCTACGTGCTTAGTGGAGAGGCAAAACATACCTATTTTGTACTTTTTATTTTGGCCATTGTGTTGTCTGTTCTTCTTCCATATACGATTCTGATTGCTCCTTTGATATCTTCAAACTCTTCTTATAGTCTTTGAGTTGACCCGACGGAGGTTCGAACCCACGATCTACCGCACTCGTGGCGAGCACGCTAATCATTACGCCAACGATGCGGTTCAAATGTACTAATTAAATTACAGGTTGCATCTACTAGTTTAACCAGCAGATTATCTATATATATTTTTTAACAAAAACCTGAACTAAATAGTCCACTATAGTTACTCAATTCTATCCTTCAAGAAACCGATTTATAAACCATTTTATAAGATTATATCTGTAGTGAAAATGACCATGGATATGTTTCCTGTCCTTTCCTCATTCATGCCTTATTACCGGGTGTGTACCTAGAGTAACACGACGGGTGCCACTAGTGGAGCAGGGACTGTTTACTCTTCTGGAGCATACGAGTTCACCCCGGGTTTTAGTGGGGTTTGTACCTAGAGTAACACGACGGGTGCCACTAGTGGAGCAGGAACTGTTTACTCTTCTGGAGGATACGAGTTCACCCCGGGTTTTAGTGGGGTTTGTATCTAGAGTAACACAACGGGTGCCAAAAGTGGAGCAGGAACTGTTTACTCTTCTGGAGCATACGAGTTCAGCCCGGGTTGTAGTGGGGTTTGTATTACGCGATCTTTATTTTATATCTGTTTTGACATTGTTTGGTTAGGCCAAAAAATATATGTGTGTTTAGGGTTTCATCCCTAAAAAAATAGGGTAGGTAGGTAGGGCATTTTTTTTTTCAAAATGTTTTACCTTAGGTTAATGGGGAAGAAATCCAAAGTTCAACGGTGATTAAGCCAAAATGACCATAACAATGTTAATGTAGGCATTTTTGAGAACAAACAAAAATGAAAAAAAAACCCTAAACATACATATTTTTTGGCCAAACCACTGAAATATATCTTAGTTGCCTGATTTGGAATTTCTGTGACTGAATTTAGTACATGGCATGAATCATATACTAGTACTTGAGAATCTGGACTCCTTAACTGGTTCTGGGAACAAAAACGTCAGGAAAACGTTAGAGAAACTCAAAAAAGGCAATCAAGAATGATAAATCCAGCGACATTGACAACATTGGGTACAGAAGACACGGGACGAGGACAAACAAACTAAAGAGCACAACACAACACAGGGAACTAAAATGATGAGCAACAGGGACCCTACAAAAACATCAGGGGGACACAGTTCCTGTCTCTCATAAGACATAAGGGGGACACAGTTCCTGTCTCTCATAAGACATCAGGGGGACACAGTTCCTGTCTCTCATAAGACATCAGGGGACACAGTTCCTGTCTCTCATAAGACATCAGAGGGACACAGTTCCTGTCTCTCATAAGACATCAGAGGGACACAGATCCTGTCTCTCATAAGACATCAGGGGACACAGTTCCTGTCTCTCATAAGACATCAGGGGGACACAGTTCCTGTCTCTCATAAGACATCAGAGGGACACAGTTCCTGTCTCTCATAAGACATCAGGGGGACACAGTTTCTGTCTATCATAAGACATCAGGGGGACACAGTTCCTGTCTATCATAAGACATCAGGGGGACACAGTTCCTGTCTCTCATAAGACATCAGGGGACACAGTTCCTGTCTCTCATAAGACATCAGGGGACACAGTTCCTGTCTATCATAAGACATCAGGGGAACACAGTTCCTGTCTATCATAAGACATCAGGGGGACACAGTTCCTGTCTCTCATAAGACATCAGGGGGACACAGTTCCTGTCTCTCATAAGACATCAGGGGGACACAGTTTCTGTCTCTCATAAGACACCAGGGGACACAGTTTCTGTCTCTCATAAGACATCAGGGGGACACAGTTCATGTCTCTCATAAGACATCACGGAGACACAGTTCCTGTCTCTCATAAGACATCAGGGGGACACAGTTCCTGTCTCTCATAAGACATCAGGGGGACACAGTTCCTGTCTCTCATAAGACACCAAACATCAGGGGGACACAGTTCCTGTCTCTCATAAAACATCAGGGGGACACAGTTCCTGTCTCTCATAAGACATCAGGAGGACACAGTTCCTGTCTCTCATAAGACACCAAACATCATGGGGACACAATTCCTGTCTCTCATAAGACACCAAATATCAGGGGGACACAGTTCCTGTCTCTCATAAGACACCAGGGGGACACAGTTCCTGTCTCTCATAAGCCATCAGGGGGACACAGTTCCTGTCTCTCATAAGACATGAGTATCCAGCAAATCGCTTGATTCATGTAGTCTTTGGCTGGTGTCTTATGTGAGGCAGGACCATATTGCTAATCCTGTTAGTTCCCTGTATTGCGTTGTGCTTTTTGTGTTGCCTATCTTCGTACTGTGTCTTGTATGCCCAATGTTGCCAATGTATCTGCATTGTTCATTCTTGGTTGCCCCTTTGAGTTTTTGTAACGTTTGCCTGACGTTCTTGTTCCCAAAACCAGTAAAGGAATCCAGATTCTCAAGTATATGATTCACGTGTGTACTAAATTCAGTAAGAAATTCCACATTAGGCGACTAATATCCATTACAATGGTTCACAAGAAGAGTCTGGAGATACCAAAGTGGTAATCAGAATCCGTAAATCGGAGGTCAGACAACACAATGGCCAAATGAAAAAGGACAAAAGAACAAACAACGATCTACAAAACATGACACATAAAACTAAAGATCGAGTAATACGAACCCCACTAAAACCCGGGTTGAACTCATATGGTCCGAAAGGGTAAGCAGTTCCTGCTGCACTCGAATACATTATCATGACTCGGCCAAGGGTACTAGTCTTTTCTATTGCTACTTATAATAGGTAGCATTAAAAATGCAAACACGAAAAACCTACTTATTTGATATTGTCGAGTATTACAAACACAATCATCTTCGCTAGCCAAGGGTTACGATCCGNTAAGTTCAGTCCATTGGTATTAAATCATTATCAACCAATGAGAACGGTTGTACTATTACCTGTTCGCAGGGATGTAGCCTAAGACTCCAGTTAATTGAGCTTCTGTAGATATCGTTCTTCTGTGTTTGGGGGAGGGGGCAAAGATTCATGACAAAGTCTACAGTTTTTTCCACATGTCGCCATTCTTTACATTTTTCTTTCTCTACATGTGATCGTTGCGTGATCTTTTGTTAGACGCATTTTCATTGGACGCAGCTACTCACAGCTGCATCGAATAGCAAATAAACCGTGGAGACACGAAATTCCGACTTAATCTTCCAAGGGTGGAGATGAGAGGAACGGATCGTAACCCTTGGCTAGCGAAGATGAAACACAATAAAAGTATACATATATGATAGAAGACGCTAAATTAACAGTAATGACCGGTTAAGAGAGAATTTTAACGACAAAAGAGATGATTTTAATCTTCCCATTGTTGCTCAATTTACCCATACATGTATATATAGCAACATTCCAGCGGTACCTGTTTATGGAGTATATATCTCTCCGTTGATACGATGTTTCAGTGCCTACGGTTCTGATCAGGCTTTCCTATATAGAGGGTTGATACAAACAAAGAAGCAACATAGACCAATGTCTCCTAATGATTAAGATGAAGTCATAACATCGAAAAATTTTCGTTCGCCTTTACGATTTGGTTAACAGTTACTAAATATCAGTCACATGAAGGGAGTCAGTAGTGGAGAAGGATCAGCCAACTCTTTTTCTGTGCACCTGTGTTCAACCCGGTTTCAAGTGAGGTTCGTGTTGCTCAATGTTTAGTTTTCTGTAGATCATTGTTTGTCCTTTTTTCTTTTGGTCATTGTGTTGTCTGTCCTTCGATTTACAGATCTTCAAAGTCTTCTTGTCCTTTTTTGATTTGATCATTGTATTGTTTATCACTCGATTTGTGCTTTCTGATCACCTCTTTGGTACCTCAAAACCTTTCTCAGAGATGACCAAGGATATATTCCGTTAGTTATAGTCAGAATTCCGTATTTCTTCTTGGATGACTTAATACATGATTTTTGTATCAACATGACGGGTGCCAATAGTGGTTCAGAAACTTTTGACCCTTTTAAAGCACTTTACCACCACTTTTTTGTGAAATTCGCGTTTCTAAATCTTTTGTTTTCTGTGTAGTTTTTTGCTAGCATTGTTTGTTTGTTTGTTTTTTGTTTCCTTTCCGTTTTGCCACCATATTTTCTGTTCTTCTGATTAGCACCTTTTCTTTTTTTGAGTCTCGCACTCAGGGCGAATAGGGTCGAAAGGTGACAAAGTAATCAATATTTTATTTATAAACAGAAGTCGAGAATGATTGATTGAGGGATTGTTGCTTAACACCAAGTGATATATCATGGCATAGTGAAAACAAATACATTTTTGATGACATTACACGATGTACTTAAAACCAGAGGCTCACAGGAGCCTGTAATCGCTCACCTGGATCAAAGCTGCTTTCAATGACAACGCAACTGCATTGTGGCGGCCATCTTGGTGGGAGAGCGCGACTACCGGACACAATTTTGGAAGAGGACCATCCAATGACTATTTCATCAGTTTGGTTCTAATTGAGCTACTGGTTCCAGACAAGATGGTTTGTATGTGAGTTTCCCATAGGTTCCTATGTTAAACCAAGTTCAGCTGTGCAGCCATCTTGGTCAGAGGACGAGACCACCAGACATAATTTTGGAAGAGGACCATCCAATGACTATGTTTTCAAAGGTTGGTTCCAATTGCGCAACTGTTTCCAAACAAGAACATATTTATGTGAATTTCCCATAGGGTTCATATGTTAAGCTACGTTCGGCTGTGGGGGCCATCTTGGTCGAAGGGCCGAACCGCCGGACACATTTTTGGAAGAGAACCATCCAATGACTATTTCATCAAAATTTAGTTCTTATTGGGCAAATGATTTCAGACAAGAAGATTTTTATGGGTATTTCCCATAGGGTCCTATGTTAAATTAAGTTCGGCTGTGGTGGCCATCTTGGTCGCAGGTCTGAAATGTCGGACACAATTTTGGAAGGGGACCACCCAAGGACCGTTTCAGCAAAGTTTGGTTGAGATTGGCTCAGTAGTTTCAGAGGAAATTTTTTTGAAATTTCCGTCCCCCTTTTTCTATTTTTAGCTTGGCGGTCATCTTGGTTGAAAGTCGAGATCACCGGACAATTTTGGAAGGGGGCCACCCAGGGATCATTCCACCAAAGTTTGGTTGTGGTTTGTGAGGAGAAGATTAAAATGTGAAATGTTGACGGACGGACGACTGGCGACAGACGAAAAGTGATGGCAATAGCTCACATGGTCTAAAGGCCAGGTGAGTTAAAAACTGGATTGTATTTGTTCTCGTTCACTGACACAACAGTCTACATGTAAAACATGTCGCTCCACTCAGACACATTGTCCAAACTCCAAATCTAGGAAATGTTAGCTCTCATTCCTTAATTATGCACTTTCAGTCAAACTATATGATCCAAATAGCCAAAAGGGGTGATCGAAGCTCATTTGCAAAGAAGATATTATAAAAAGTGGCTTGACATGTGTTCCATATCAACGATGCCATCACATGTGTTCTGAGGTAAACATAACTAACTTAATAGGTATAATAGTTAATTATTTGTTATTATTAAGATTTTAACATGATTGACTATGTACTTTATTAGGTAGAACAACGTCACATCGTTGATGGAATTCTCTATCATTTGGAAAAGGTAAAGGCTGCAAAAAAGAATGAATTTCAAACCCATTTGTCGAAAACACTTACAGGTCCTTTCTTCGTTCATGACTTATCACCGGGGTTGTAACTAGATTAATACGTCAGGTGTCACTAGTAGAACAGAAGCTGCTTACCCTTCCGGAGCACCTGAGTTCACCCCCGTTTTTAGTGGGGTTCATGTTACTCGATCTTTAGTTTTATAAGTATGTTTTGTAGGTCGTTGTTTGTCCCTTTGTTCCTTTTTCCTTTGGCCATTGTCTTGTAGGTTCTTCTTCAATATACAGATTCTGATTACCCCTTTAGTATCTTCAAACTCTTCTATAAATAGAATGTACAGCTCACAGATACATGTAAAGTTAAGCATAGAGGTGTTTCCTCTAAAATTAGAAACTTTGTTAATCTCCATCCGTGAACGAGAAACACAGGGACTGGTATTACAGTCTATCTCTAAGGTGAATAATCTATGTCTTGTGAGTAAATATTCTCATATGTTTGGGTACAAGCAGAAAATCTCTAAGCCATGCGAGTCTAAACTAATGAGTCGGTAGAAAGGAATCAACATAAAGGTCCAGATCAGACAAGTGGGAGGACAGAGAATCCACTTTGAAATAAACAAGATAGATTTGTAAGAATGATATTGTATTATAAATCAAAAGTAAATTCAATTACACAATTTAAAGAAATAATATTCAACATTATATTCAATATATTCAACAAGAATCTTAAATGTATTTCAATTAAGTATTCAGTATTATCTTACATTACAAATGCAATAAATGTTTGATTATATAGCAAGTGAGTGAGTGATTGTTGTTAAACGCCAAATGAACAATTGGTCAGCTATATCATGGAGAGAACACCTTATATTTCAATAAGATGAGGATGATGTCTGCTTAAGATCAACATGCTTATCTGGATTTTTATAGTGCTCTCTCTTTCTCTCTCTGATAAAGCAGATCTCTGATTGGGAGACATGCCGCTCCACTCAAACACATTATCCTGAGTTAGAGCCAGCCAGTCTTGTCTCTTACTTCGTAATGTTGTCTGTGTAACAGAGGAGCAGCAAATACCAATTTCATAAGTCTTTGGCTTGAACCACGTGGGGCTTAACCACTGTCTACTGCACTCGAGGCAAACACGCTAACCATTACACCACCGATGTGTTTTTGCTTTTATCTTTATATAGTCAATCTATATATCACTATATATAGCAATACAAAAGTCCAAGTATTTTGATATTGATCGATTAAAAGTGGTATTCACGAGTGGACATGTAAAAGTAGGGAAACCCTGCGAGCTGTGGTGGAAGTGACATGCTTTACTATACTGTTTTGGGCATTAATGATATTTCAAATTTATGTAATTTAATTTCATTTCACAACTGCATAAAAGTCATTCTGTAATGATTAAGTGTGTAAAAAAATATTTGTTGATTTAATTTTTTTTTATCTAATATGACACCACATTTACCTCATAAAAAGTGTATTGTATAATATTTATATAAAATAAATAATATAATTGTATAATATAAGTTATATAAGTTATTTATGTTGTGTGTTTTACATTTGAAAATCAAAATCATAGAAATACAACATGCATTATACATGTATCTCCTTGGACATGTAAGACAATAAGAAATTATCATCTGATTATTAACAATATAAATAGACAATAGTAGTGCAGTGTCTTAAAATATAAAGTTTATGTGTATGAGGCTTAAAAACTATGTGAGGCAGGAACTGTGTCTCCCTAGTGTCTTATGTGAGGCAGGAACTGTGTCCCCCTGGTGTCTTATGTGAGGCAGCAACTGTGTCCCCCTGGTGTGTTATGTGAGGCAGGAACTATGTCCCCCTGGTGTCTTATGTGAGACAGGAACTGTGTCCCCCTGGTGTCTTATGTGAGGCAGGAACTGTGTCCCCCTGATGTCTTATGTGAGACAGGAACTGTGTCCCCCTGGTGTCTTATGTGAGGTAGGAACTGTGTCCCCTGATGTCTTATGTGAGACAGGAACTGTGTCCCCCTGGTGTCTTATGTGAGGCAGGAACTGTGTCCCCCTGGTGTCTTATGTGAGGCAGGACCTGATCGTCCATATTGCTAATCCTATTAGTTCCCTGTATTGCGTTGTGCTCTTTGTGTTGTTTGTCATCGTCCGGTGTCTTTTATGCCCAATGTTGCCAATGTATCTGCATTGTTCATTCTTGGTTGCCCCTTTGAGTTTTTGTAACGTTTGCCTGACGTTCTTGTTCCCAAAACCAGTAAATGAGTCCAGATTTTCAAGAATATGATTCAGGTGTGTACTAAATTCAGTAAGAAATTCCACATTAGGCAACTAAAATCCATTTCAATGGTTCCCAAGAAGAGTTTGAAGATACGAAAGTGGTAATCAGAATCCGTAAATCAAAGGACAGACAACACAATGGCCAAATGAAAAAGGACAAAAGAACAAACAACGATCTACAAAACATGACACATAAAACTAAAGATCGAGTAATACGAACCCCACTAAAACCCGAGTGAATTCATATGATCCGAAAGGGTAAGCAGTTCCTGCTGCACTCGAATACATTATCATGACTCGGCCAAGAGTACTAGTCTTTTCTATTGCTACTTATAATAGTTAGCATTAAAAATGCAAACACGAAAAACCTACTTATTTGATATTG
>MJUT01062876.1:158868-171024 GCA_002080005.1 Gigantidas platifrons
TAATAAAAGAGCTTGTCATATTAAACAAAGAAAATTCGGTTTTAAGAAGAGTTTGGAGATACCAAAGGGGTAATCAAAATCAGAAAAGAGAAGATGGACATAAAACAGACTTGCCAGAAAAAAAGGGACAAAAGGACAAGGAACGATTAACAAAACATTACACATAAAACTAAAGATAGAGCAACACGAACCCCACTAAAAACTGGAGCACATACGGTGGTCATTCCTGATTATTAGTATTACTCGATCTCTAGTCTTCTCTGTTGTGTTTTGT
Organism: Gigantidas platifrons; assembly: GCA_002080005.1. Lineage (NCBI taxonomy): Eukaryota > Metazoa > Mollusca > Bivalvia > Mytilida > Modiolidae > Gigantidas > Gigantidas platifrons. The sequence goes on from MJUT01062876.1 coordinate 159,143, forward strand.
AGAATTGTTTGTGCATGTCCTTTTCTCATGGCCAATGCATTGTCTATCCTTCTTCAAAATACACCATACCCTCAGAACAGTTCTAAAATCCTATCGAATAATCGTAGGAAAAGAGGTAAAATTGATACTCCTAACACGTATATACATGGCCGCTCCCTTTGACGACTTTGTACAGGCACTTTGATAAAATATGGCGGGGCTAAAATAGTTTTTGTGAGCAGGTAATCTCCTCTTGGTAAAAAGATGTGATCTTGTAAATCTTGTTGAAGACGTTGAATTTCTTCACACACGTGTAAACTGATATTCACATTTCTTAGTCTTATATCGACAAGATGGAAGAACTAGAATGAACAGGTAAATTTGATTCTTTTTTTTTCTATAAAATTGGCAGAAAGTTATTGTCATTTCATGTATAGTATCTATAACTGTGATTAATTATTTATTCAAACATTTTGTGGGTGTCTTATAAGAAGTTGGAGCTGTTCACCTATCGCGAGCCCTTATGTTATCCCCAGTTTTTTGTGAGGTGTGTGTTGTTCATCTTTTTAGGGTTCTGTGCTTGTGTTTTTTTGTTTTGCATGTCTTCTCTATGTGTCTTTTGTCCAATGTCACCTGCGTCTCTAGACTGTCCATAATTGATTGCGCCTTTGATTTCTTTAACATTTATTTTGATTGGACAAGCCGTCCTATGATATAAAGCATCACCTGTAACTGCAGATTTGACAGCTCTCGATAGCCAATGAAAATACGTGTTGCATTATAATTGCATTAGAATTTGCCTTCTATGGTCACTGATTACTCCTTTGGTATGTTGAAACTTTTCTGACATAATCCCAAAAAGGACCCCCCCTAAGAAAAAGAGATCCAACAAACACGTATTTTTACTAAATTGAAAAGATAACTTACTTCGTTTGTTTAATGGTATGTGTTCTGGTATTTTTTTCCGATATTCTCGTATATCTTCTTCCATTTTTTCCAACTTTTTCGTTCTCATTGACTCTACATCTGTTGATAAGCTACCTCTGCTTAATCTGTCAATGGCCTGATAAGGATAAAGAATAAATCAAAAAAGTAAATTGGAAAGTTGGAAGGTATGACATGTTTGTTGTTTGTGTGATGGTGTATAACACCACTTTCAACAATATTTCAGTTATATCCTGGCGTTTTATTGGTGGAGGAAACCACAGGACCCGGAGAAAACCACCAACCTGTCACAGACAAACTTTATCACATAATGTTGTACCTCTCGTCCTGTTCGAGATTCGAACTCATAACATCAGTGGTGATAGGCACTGATTGCATAGGTAGTGGTAAATCTAACTACCATACGATCACGGCCATGATGGCCCCCTGGGTATGACATTCCAAACGTTGTTCATATCTATATGTCCATAAAAACAAATGTATGTTTATTGTGGGTTATCTGCCTTCATCTGAAAAGTTTAAATATAAATTGATTTAGAATCCTGTAGATATGGTCATATTTGGGATGTGTAACTGAGATGAAAAATAAAAAACAGAATACTGTCGGACGAAAAAGTGACAAACACATATACGTAACTTCCCTGTTTTTGTCTGAGTAGAATGTAATTGTGCTTTGAACAAAGCAGGACTGAAAGGACTGGCAATATCACGGGAAATGGGACACCCGCTGCCAACAATACATGGTGTTTAAAATGTATTAAACAACGTAGGACTGTGGAAGATAAGGCAAGATAGAATTGGGAATGGACAACTGCGTACTTATTTGGCGACGACCCGGCCAAGAATGGGCCCCACCATGCTTGAATCCAAGTTGTGGTGTTCGTGTAAGTTTGATGATCTAGGGCCGCATCACCTATAAGGTGTGGGTACTTAATGACAGTTGTTGACGGTAATACATTTGTATTAATGCCCAAAAATATATTGAAGTCATTGATAACTTTGTTTGGCCCGTTATTTCCCAGATGACAATTATGTGTTTCAAGATGATAATGCCCCCGTACATAGGTCATGCGTAGTGAAGGAGTATATAGAAGAAGCTGATTTACATGGCATGGAATGACCAGCCCAGAGTCCTGATCTTAATATTATAGACAATGTGTGGTATAAAATCAAACATGAACTACAAAAAATATGTTCAAAACATCACCTCACGTCAGTAATTGGAAACTGCTATTCACAACATATGGACTGAAATACCCATTAATTATATTCACGACCTTTATAAATCAATTCTCAAATGTCTGAAGCAATTAATTAAAGCTAAGGGATGTCAGTACTAGGTAACTTTATTTATATTGTTACAAAGATTTGAAATTCCAGGTGTAGTTCATTGAAGTTGGCAGCCATCTTGAAATTTTCTTCACTTTTGGCATAGTACTGTATGTTATGTGTTCTATGAAAGAGAATCGATGGTTTCAACCATCATATAAATATTAGATTGTATATAGGGCCATCATATGACATAATAAGGAAAAGTCAACTTTGAATCAAAATCTCAATGCCAAATAATATGGGTATAGAATGGTAATCGTAAATTTGTCCACCTATAATAAATCTACAAAAGGGTGTAGAATGGTAATTGTAAATTATTTTACCTGTGTATAAATCTACAAATGGGTATAGAAAAGAATGGAAATTGTAAATTATTATACCTGTGATAAATCAGTCCATTGGGTAGAGAAATCCCTATCACAGATTTTAAAGTCAGAATTCTGTGCAAGATTATTTCCTAAATGTTGAATTCTTTCAATGTCGTCTGTTTCAGTTAAATGTCCAGGTAATGGCTGATTTCCCCATCCACAAGTTGGAGCAGGAATAGCTGTTAAAAGGTTTCTGATCAGATTGTATAGCAAGGAGAGGTCAAAATCTGCGGAAGCAACAACAACATGACCACCTGAAATGAATATACAAGATGAATACAGCTTTTCTATGAAACAATAGAAAATAAAAGGATAAACAATAATGGTCAACAATAAAAGGATAAACAATAATGGTCGACAATAAAAGGATAAACAATAATAGTTGACAAAAAAATAAAATAAACAACACTGATCAACAATAATGGTCGACAGTAAAAGGATAAACAATAATAGTCGACAATAAAGAGATAAACATTAATGGTCGACAATAAAAACCAAACACAAAAATAGGAACAACTGTTTCTTTGAATTATTTTCTTTCTTTTAGCTTCTTGTAACGAAGACAATCATTTTTAGGTACACTAGGCGAGATTTGATGGATGAACAGATTGTCGGTCGCTTATGGTAATGAGGATGTTCCGTCCTATATTAATTAACATTGCGGATAAGGAAAAACTCACCAGGAAACAGTTTCGCTTCTTGGTCCTTTGTGCATCTGTAACGACTACTTTGAGATGTAAGACTTGACTTGTGCTGCTTAAGAAATGAATCTAGTACTTTACTGTCAAAAAATAATTGAACAGCCTGGGTAGCAATTTTCTGATTGAGAAAATAAAGACGAAAATAGTTGGTTTTTTCCTTCGACAGTGAATCAGCTTCATCTGTAAATAGCAGCCAATTTTTCATACAAACTTCATTCTCATTAATGCCAAATACATAAATAAATCTTTAATAAAAGAGCTTGTCATATTAAACACAGAAAATTCGGTTTTAAGAAGAGTTTGGAGATACCAAAGGGGTAATCAAAATAAGAAAGAAGAAGATGGACATAAAACAGACTGGCCAGAAAAAAGGGACAAAAGGACAAGGAACGATTAACAAAACATTACACATAAAACCAAAGATAGAGCAACACGAACCCCACTAAAAACTGGAGCACATACGGTGGTTATTCCTGATTATTAGTATTACTCAATCTTTAGTTTTCTCTGTTGTGTTTTGTAGAATTGTTTGTGCATGTCCTTTTCTCATGGCCAATGTATTGTCTATCCTTCTTCAAAATACACCATACCTTCAGAACAGTTCCAAAATCTGATCGAATAATCGTATGAAAAGAGGTAAAATTGATACTCCTAACACATATATACATGGTCGCTCCCTTTCATGACTTTGTACAGGTACTTTGATAAACTGTGGCGGGTTTAAACTAGTTTTAGTGAGCAGATAATCTCCTCTTAGAAAAAGGACGTGATCATACAAATCTTGTTGAAGACGTTGAATTTCACACACGTTTAAACTGATATTCGCATTTCTTAGTCTTATATCGACAAGATGGAAGAACCTACTTCTTCCGTCTTGAATGAACAGGTAAATTTGATTCTGTTTTTCTATAAAATTGGCAGAAAGTTATTGTCATTTCATGTATAGTATTTATAACTGTGACCAATCATTTATTCAAACATTTTGTGGGTGTTTTATAAGAAGTTGGAGATGTTCACCCATCGAGAGCCCTTGTGTTATCCGCAGTTTTTTGTGAGGTGTGTGAACCCATCTTTTTAGTTTTCTGTGATTGTGTTTTTTGTTCTGTACGTCTTCGCATGTGTCTAGTGACCAATGCTACCTGCGTCTCTAGACTGTCCATAATTCATTGCACCTTTGGTTTCCGTTTACGTTTATTTTGATTGGACAGGCTACCCTGTGAAATAAAGCATCACCTACAGCTGATTTCTTTAAACTGTCTCACGAGAAAAGCTCTAATGACGGAACTATGTAAATTCAAGCGATATTTTTTTTTATCTATTATAACCTCTTTTGAGCATACGTGATGAAGGTTATTCCTAAACATGTTGTGCATTCTAAGATTAAGTTTTTATTTAGCCATATATTTTTTAATCTAAATTAACACCAAACTGAAGGATTTGAAAATATCAAGTAAAACTTTTGATTCATTTCATGAGAAAAAAATCTCACGAAAATCATCTGTCGTGACCACATTATCTCGTCCATATGTATCATACGTATACACTTCACTTGACTCTCCACTACGCAGATGTAGTTGTTATTGTCACTGAGAAAATGGGAAGGTGGCGACGGAGCAGAACACAAACAACTTATATATTTTTACCTCCATATAACTCTAACAAAATCCCTGGACTACTTTTGATTTCTGTGGGAGATATTACTTCAACATTGTATATCCCAGCATCCTCTTTGTCAACATTATTGATAACCAATTGTGGGTTATTCATGTCACAAGAACTTCCTGAATATTTGAGGCAGTCGATCTTAAGAGTTTTACTACAGTTGTTGTGTGTCTTCTGCCAATTAACTTGCAACGATCCGGTCGAGTTTGATATTATCTTTGCACCTATCTTGATTGTTCCTCCGTAACCTACTGTAATGGGTCCTTTTTGGACAATTTCTACCTCAATACATTCTAAAAATTAAAACAAGTCTTCTTAATGACTTATGTTTACCAACATATGAAGATATAATTGTACATGAAGAGGCAAAATGATAACTGGCGCCGTCGAAGTCATGACCGTATAGTAGTTGGATTTACCACTATCTGTGTAATTAGTTCCTAGACTTGTGAGTTCGAATCCTGTTTATGGCGAAATGCTCTCGTTACAAAATTATATGATGAAGTTTGTCAGTGGTTTTCTCCGGGCATTTTGGTTTCCTCCACAAACAAAACTTGTTTTTGCTTTATTTGTCTAGTATACAAATAACTTTTAAGCTACTACCATTTGTGGACTTCTTTATGTTAGAGTAGACATAATTTATGCAGACCAGCTGTAACCGGTACATGTATATACAATCGTTCGTCTTTGCTAATAAATGCTGTTTTCGTGTTCTAAATACAAACCGTCTAAATTAAATCATTGTTAAATTCAGCATTCGTTCTATGCTTAATTTACATTAGACAACTCATAAAAATGAATGGAGAAAGACATCTTTGTATAACAGTCCCCTTGTAATGCACTGTGTCCAGACAGCCTAAACGTTAATAAGGACGCGTCGCGTTTTAACTCAAAATTATCACCACTATTGTCTCTATCTGAAAATGATATGTTTGGTGATGATCTAAATGACCTGAAAGTCGTTGATGTATACTTGCAGCAGTAGCATTCATATGTTTTCATGTGTGTACATTTATGAACTTTGTAAAATTAGGAATATGAAATATATAAAAAACATATTAAAGATATTATATGTTATTCCGGTCTTAAACAGGGTATATAATGTCACATTCACGGATTATGATTTATATTCCATGAGCCGTGAATGTGACATTATATACCCTGTCTATGACCGGAATAACTATTATATTATAGCTCACATCTTCATATTTAAGGAAGAAAAAAAAAGAAAAAATAAACGATGCCAATGCCGTATGGAAAAGTCAAACTAATTTGGAATGTTCGATACATTAATTTTTATCGAAGAGAAAGAGAATAATTTTGTATGATTTTTATGTTTTGTAATTCAAATTAAATATCAGTTAAAAACAGAACTTGGTTTTCTATAATCCTAAAATTACTATGTCTTAACGATATAGTTTCTTTAATACTGCATTCTTTCGACTTGTGACGTTATATATATCATCATCATCATATTTTTATAAGCCGGGAATGTCACATTATATACCCTATTTGATAGCTGAATAACAGATATACATTTTTTTTTACGGATTTAACCATTGTCTTTTTTTTTATACAGAACCCAACTGTATTGAATATATTTGCGTCTTTTATTTTCATTTTTCGTATTTCTAGATGTCCCTTTCCGTACCTCTGACATGCTTTCTTCACTGACGTCAAAATATTTATTACGTCATCATACATGTATGAGGTCTCTTATGAAGAAAAATCTTGTATTAACTTTCTAAATCAATACAATTTCATATGTAGTAAAAAATTTAAACTTTATAGATATACCATTAAAATATCACAAAACAAAACAACAGGTTATGCGAAACCATTTCAATAATTTAAATGTTAACAACATGTAAACAAAACCTTGGTGTGGGGCCCCATGACGTCGAATGTTCTGAAGGCTCTTGAAACGTTTTGTTTATTATTATGTTCATCACGTTATGAATCGATCAGGTATTTGTGACGAATTATATGTTGTAATATTTTTTTTTCATAAAGCCGTTTTGAGTATAAAAACAGCATTTAATTTGGTAAAAATATATGTATTTTTCCGTATTATGCTATTAATTCAGTGAAGTGGAATTTTTTGTCGTCCATGTTGTTATCGTTTTTGGGAAACTGAAATATACAGGGGCCTCTCGACGGGATAGAAATATGTCTTATGCATACGGCTACAGACGTATACATAGCTTGATGTATACGGCTTATTATCCAATCAGAATCCTTACATTTTTATGTGAGCTATATACTGTTTCACACTCTAAACTGTTAATTTTCAATCTGGTTTTTAGTCAATCAACATTTTCCACTTCCTTTCGAGTACATTACACATTTTTTGTACATTACTGTGCAAATAAGTAAGGCTCCCATTGGAATAATGATTTTAAAAACAAATGCATTCACTAGATACTTAAAAAAAATAATTATGAGTGAGTGAGTGAGTGATTGTTGTTTAATGCCAATTCAGCAATTTTTTCAGCTATATCATGGCGAAAAAAAAGTTAATTAAAGTTTGTTTTTTCCCGCAAAAACGGATGTCTCCCCTCGTCCCACAAACTGTAGTCAAAGGTAAAAAATATATTTAGGTGACAAATAAAATTAAGCTTCAATGAATAACAAAAAAATCGAGAAAGCATCAGAGATGCAACAGTCGAGTTGCAAGTCAAAATCTTGGGCCATTTAATTTGCCTATTCACCCTGATCATAAATATATATGGTCTAGAGATGGGGATCTCAACTATAGGCCTGAGCTATAAGGCATTTAATTTGCCTAGTCACTCTGGTCATAAAAATATATGGTTTAGGGGTGGGGATCTCAACCATTAAGACGTTCACTTCAGATAGGGGTGGGGTATGACCCTCCCGCAGGTCCTGAGCTATAAGGCATTTAATTTGCCTAGTCACCCTGATCAAAAATATATATGGTTTAGGGGTGGAGATCTCAACCATTAAAATGTTCAGTTAGGGTAGGGGTGGGGTATGACCCCGTGGCCTGAGCTTTAATGCATTCAATTTGCCTAGTCACCCTGATCATAAATATATATGGTTTAGGGTGGGCATCTCGGTCATATTTTTTAAAACAGATTCCCCAGTGGGGTGGGGCTGAGCCCCGGGAATAACAAATGTTAAATGCACAACTTCACATTGACATCTCCACCCATACCAAATATTAAGTTTCTATCTTTTGTAGTTTCAGAGAAACGTGTAATTTGCAAAAAATATGTACTTTTCCTATAAAAAAAAACATGATTTTACAAGAAAAAAACAATAGATTAATCGGAATTTCGAACTCGCTCTAAATAATAGTGTAATAATGCTTCGTACCAAAAATTATGTTGATCGGCCAAAAACTAAGAGCGCTATCGCGTTAGCGAAGATAGGCTAACATCCATACACCCGCCCGCTCTCCAAAACATAAGCCGACTGCAACTTCGCTGCAGCTCGGCTAAAAAATATGTTTTAATCTACATATGGTGTCCTTACTACCTACCAAGTTTCATGAAATTCTGCTCAGTAGTTTCAGAGGAGTTGCGCTGACAATCTGCTTCAGAAGTATATTTAAGAAATATTTTAAGTTCAAAGGGGCATAACTCCCATAAAATTCAGGCGATCAAAATTTTCTGGTAATATGCACAACTACATATGGTGTCCTTACTACCTACCAAGTTTTATGAAATTCTGTTCAGTAATTGCAGAGGAGTTGCGCTGACAAGCTGCATCAGTAGTACATTTCGGGAAATTTCTAAGTTCAAAGGGGCATAACTCCCACAAAATTCAGGCGATCAAAATTTCTTGGTAATATGACAACTACATATGGTGTCCTTACTACCTACTAAGTTTAATGCAATTCTGTTCAGTAGTTTCAGAGGACTTGCGCTGACAAACTGTATGCGGACAGACGGACGCACGGACGGACGGATGGACGGACAGGACAAAAACAATATGTCTCCCCACCAAAGTGGGGGAGACATAATTTTCAATGAGATCCGCTTTATACTAGTCCAACACACTGAGTTGGACTTTTATCGTGTTAACTCACTGAAACAGAAGTCTGCGGGTAGACATGTCGCTCAACGCATTATTCTGCTTCCGAGCTAACCAGTCTTTGCTCTTTCTCCTTAATGCTGCGTGCTTATAATTAGCGGAGAAGTAACAAATACCAATTTGATAGTCTTTGGATTGACCCGTCCGGGGCTCGAGCCCAGGATCTACAGCACCATTGTGTATTGTAAGATAAATACATTAATGGTGATGACATCATTTATTTGAGATCGGCATGAAACAGAGAAAAAGACTCGCTAAAGCTCGTCTTTCTTCCCGCTTCTCAAACTGTTCTTTCTTCATTCATGTCTTATCATCAAATATTTAAACATGGGTAGCACATTGCGTGTCACAATATGTTCACTTACGTGTAAGCACAATCCAGTCCTTTCTTTATTCATTCACCGAGTTTTTGACAAGAGTAGGTAAAACGACGGTTGCTTCTAATAGAACAGAAAGGTATTGCTCAATCTTTAGTTTTCTGTGTTGTGCTTATATTAGTCGACCATTGTTTGTCGCTTCGTCAGTTTAGTATTGACCATTGTTTGTCCCTTCGTCAGTTTAGTATTGACCATTGAATTGTCACTTCGTCAGTTTAGTATTGACCATTGTTTGTCGCTTCGTCAGTTTAGTATTGACCATTGCATTGTCTGTCTTTTTATTTTATTGATGGCTACTGAATATCCCTTTAATATTTTTACATTTACTTTAATATATTTGATCTGACCAGTTAGAACAGACCTTTATGTGATGTAATTGACATTTACTTGGCAGAACTTACCCTTACCTCTTAGAACAGATCTTTATGCGATGTAATTAGCCTTTATTTGTCAGAACTGACCTTTACCTGCAAGAACATACCTTTATATGATGTAATTGACCATTATTTGTCAGAACTAACCTTTACCTGTTAGAACATACCTTTTTGTGAAGTAATTGACCATTATTTGTCAAAACTTACCTTTACCTGTTATAACAGACCTTTATGTGATTTAATTGACCTTTACTTGTCAGAACTGACCTTTACCTCTTAGAACAGATCTTTATGTGATGTAATTGACGTTTATTAGTCAGAAGGAATGGGCATTTGCTGATACCATATATATATTGAAACATTTTTCATTTTTCTTACTTTTATTATGAAACAAGAATTTCACGTTTAAACTTTTTCTTTCCAGTAACAAATTCGGTTTTGCCAGCAATATCTGGTCCTGCCATTCGGCAAAAATCACAAGACATAATGTCGCTACTGTAATCGTATACCACAAAAACTCCGACTTCCAAGTTCCAGATCTAGACATCTTGGAATTTACGCTTTTTATATTTAGAACTCGCTCCTTCATTAGTATTTTGGCTTGATACTTCCGTCGGCGTTGCATCAGGCAGACCAACTTCACGATCAGTTGATTCAACCGTTTATTCTTAGCGAGAAAAAAAATGGAAGAATGTTTTGTTTTTACACATCGTGGCAACTTTCAAGCGTTAAAAATACATAATTTAAAACTTTCGTATGAGAGTCAATTGTGCGCTTTAAAAATCCGGATAATCAAAGTCGGAATTTAAATTGAAAAATATCATCGGTGACGGAACGAATAATTTCCGGAAATATCAACTCGCCGTCTGGCTATCAATACAGAATTTTTACTCGCATTTTACAAAAGTAACTCGCAAATGCGAGTGTTTTGGTCGCAATGTAGAGCCCTGGAGTTGCTAATATTACCAGAACTGACCTTTGCATGTTAGAACTGAATCTTCGCTTGATGTTGTTCCAAAACAGTTTGTTGCTGTGCACACGTAGGTACCTTCATCTGATTTGGCAATGCTATTAATTCTCAGTGAAGGATCAGACAGAGATCCACCAGAGAACTTCCCATCCACACCAACCACATTAACAATTTCATAACCGACTGCAGTTGTTTTGATCCATGTTACATCAGTAATAACTGAGATGCTTGATACAGAGCATTTAATGGTGTGGCTCTGTCCTCCAAGAACCTCTACGTGTGTAGGACTTATGTGAATTGAAGGTATTCCTATAAAATAAAATAGTAAGTTCGATTTTGTACAGGTGTGCATTTGTATGGAGCAATGTGGACTGAAGTCATATCTGTCAAATTAAATATTGATTGATTGAATGGCGCTTAACGCAAACGTTATCATTATTTCGTCTATATCGTGTCAAGAACGAATTTTATATAAAAAAAGAACAATTCAATGGTAAATATAACTCGAATAATATTTCTTACTAGATCAGTGAATAAACTCATTTCAATGAAATGAAAAACAAAGAATACCACACTGTCAGAACAGTTCAAAGGTCAATAGAAAGCAAAGTATACCACACTGTCAGAATAGTTCACAGGTCAATAGAAAAACAAAGAATATCACAGTCAGAACAGTTCAAAGGTCAATCGAAAAACAAAGAATACAACACGGTCAGAACAGTTCAAAAGTCAATAGAAAAACAAATAATACCACAGTCAGAACAGTTCAAAGGTCAATAGAAAAACAAATAATACCACATTGTCAGAACAGTTCAAGTCAATAGAAAAACAAAGAATACCACACTGTCAGAACAGTTCAAAAGTCAATAGAAAAAACAAGGAATACCAAACTGTCAGAACAGTTCAAATGTCAAAAGAAAAACAAATAATACCACACTGTCAGAACAGTTCACAGGAAAATAGAAAAACAAAGAATACCACAGTCAGAACAGATTAAAAGTCAATATAAAAAGGAAAAATACCACACTGTCAGAACAGTTCAAAGGTCAATATAAAAACAAATTATACCACAATGTCAGAACAGTTCAAGTCAATAGAAAAACAAAGAATACCAC
>MJUT01062885.1:5735-27096 GCA_002080005.1 Gigantidas platifrons
ATTCACGTTTTGCGGTCCGATCAGTTTTCGTTATTAATGTATCGTTGTTTACTTCCGTCGTCTGTTACTGTCAAAATGGATTACGAAGAAAACCTGGAAAATGCTCGTTATGCAACGAATGATGACACTCCTTTATGAACCAAAGATTGAATCATCTTGTGTTGTTGTATTAAAAGTGTAACCGTATAAGGATTATGACTTTAAATACATATAATAAAAACGCAGATATAATATGACATTGCATCACGATCAGCTCTCACAAATATGAAGAAAGACGCATTGACTTAAATAATCTGTCAGCAAAAACTATCATTGCATTTTGTTTGGAAAAAAAACTGAATGAATTCAGTTGTATTTAACTTGTGTATCTTCTCAAAATGTTTTTATCATAGAAAATTATTTTGAAATTATCAAGTAAAAATACATTAAATTATGTTTTATTGATACATAAATTATCAAAATCGGACATGAAATATATAGGGAATATTAGAATCGTACGAATACTTTTGTCCACAGTATGTATATGATAAATAGGTTATGATATGACATTTTTCATATTACATGCCATATCAACCCTCGACCCATATTAGCCCTCGGGCCTTTGGCCTTTGGACTAATATGGAGGTTGATATGACATGTAATATGAAAAATGCCATATAATAATCTATAAATATTTTAGTTTAAAGATGTACTAGCATGTAATAAAATGAAGGACAAAAACCCCATAAAATACCACAATTGAAAAATCCAATAGAAAATCTTAGAAACAGAAGTCCAATCGATACCCCTGACACAAATATACATGACCTTTCACCTTCCTTCCCTAGCACAGGTACTACATAGTGGCGGGGCTAAACTAGTTTTATGGACATATTTTGCTTCATAGCCGACCCTTTCGTAAAACCATTTAGGAAGCGATCATTCATAAGACTAATGCATTTATATATAACGACTGAATGACATTTTTGCTGTCAAAATTAAAACAACGCATTGAAATTCAATTTATGGATTCTGATTACCCCTTTGGTATCTTACATTTTGTATAAGAGCATTATAAACTGAATATAAAATGTTGTAAGAAATGTGTATTTTTTGTGTTTTGTTCGCTTCATTCGTTTTTATATAATGTTTCTTTAGCGTATCATTATTCTATACTGTCCTAGTATTGAGGAGGGTTAGTTTTGGGGAAAAATGTGTTACAAGTAAAAAGTCGGTTTGTCTGAAGTTTTAGATTTAAAATAATTGTCAGTCGTTAAATTTTCAAAATATAAGGTTTTACATATAAAAGCAAGCATTAACCCAAAATTATCTTTTTACATATAAAAGCAAGCATTAACCCAAAATTATCTTCATAATCGTTCATTTTCTTTCATGTTCTACCTTAGCTGAGGCCATTGTTATAAATAGCTTCCTGCATGTGAAATATTATCACTGAACTATATAGTAAAACCAGAAATGAAGCCGATCAGTTCGTTCCTCTTAAAGTGTTCTAAAGTATTGAACATTGGCTATCACTGGACAGTGAACACAACTGAATTCTTGGATTATTTATCAGAAGACGGTGTTGTGATTTCAAGCTAATCATTATCTGTATCATTAAGAACAAATAAGCGTTAGAGAATACCGAAGGGACAATTAAAAATGACCAATCCAGAGAAACCGGCAAAATAAGGTACACAAGGCGAAGAAAAACAAAGCAAAAATTCAACACATTATGTGTTGGAAACCACTGTGCGTAAACAAACATAAATAACGTAAATGAGACATAAGCCCTCATACAAGCAACTGGAGGATACATGAATGAAGCAAATTATCGCACAATTTGGACATAATCATTTGGCAATTTGTATATAGACAAGACAAGTTTTTCACTGTTTATGCTTTATTTGTTAAATAATAGTTTTTGAAAATGATGGACTAGCAAAATTTAAAATATAATTTGTACTTTGATGCATCAAAACTAAAATGATTGTTACTGACATGTAAAACTTATAAGCGATCACCAGTGACATTTACCAACAAGCAGGTGCTATTTAGCAGCTGATACATGTTGCCTTAAGTGCAAGGAGAGTTCAGTTTTCAAAACACCTGCCAAGCAAGTACGTACTACCATATTTGGTGAGTTAACCACAGCAGTGATACTATGTCATTCCTATTTGTTACATCCGGGGATCTCTCAGTGAGGTATACTTTGGCTATCTGAATTAGGTCGTTTGGTTTTCTTCCTCAGAAAGACTTAAATTATTTGGCTTTCGAATCTTCTGATTTTAAGCATACTTGATGAAGGTTAATCCAGAAACTCGTCGTGCGATAATCAAAACGTAGATATCTAATTTAGTGCGTGTCATGCGTTTCTAGAATAACCTTCAGCTGGTTGGCACAAAGCCAATAATTGAAGGCAAAATAGTTTAGCAATCTTTGGAAGCAAGAAAACCAATACCAAAGAGCCTGACCAGGATAACTTAATACGTCAAGGTCACCTCTGCCTGAAAAAAAAGGGGGGGGGGCTAATAATTCTATGATTTAGGAAATGTAAATAAGATATCTATAGTTCTTTCTTTTTGTTTATTCACTATGATATAATTATATTTGGATGACGAAATAAAAACAAAACACAGATGGTTGCCATTTGAAACGATCATTGGTGTTTGAAAGTTCTGTGTAAAATTGCATATGTAAGTCATGCTTTGTTTTTTTTTTTATTTGTATCTGCATCTGTTTTTCTTTAAATATGAACAAACAACAACAAACAACAAACTAATCACTAAAAATTCACTGAATCAAACAAAAATCATGCCAATCAATACATTAATGATTGATTCATAATTTCTTAATCAAATCGATCGCATAAATGTTTGTGAACATTACATTGTATGTGAAATATTATTAGATGTTTTAAAAAGTCTCAAATCTCACACTAGTGTCTTTTTTCATCAATTATTTATTACTATTATTACTAATGGCGGCTATTTTTACCTCTGTGGTCGTCATGGTGAATGTAGTTTACATATACCTATATAATCAGTTTGTATCACTAATATGGTTATATGATATTACGAGAGTTCGTTGTTAGATTTAGCAAATCATTTCAAAGTGTTGAGTACAGTAGATTTGAAAATATAAAAATGGTAGAGATCTAGAATTAACCATCAGAAACATGACCTAGTGAATGGTCTCAAGGTGAAAGGTCATGGGTGATCTTGACCTTTGACTTAATCTCCTGTATAGATCATTTTCTTGATAAACGTAATGAAAAGAGCAAACGTCAAACCACAGGAACAATTGTCAGGTCGTGACGGGACATATACATTCTATGTTGACCGAAAAATACAATTATTTTGTAAGGAGCAGAGCCTCCATGTAAGGCTCCAATAAAGTTGTGTTTGGTCAAAACAACAAACCGAATATCGTACAGACATCGGGTCTTCAATATTGGTCTTTGAAAATGAGTGCACTAAGATAGGTTTAATTGTCAAATACCTATCAAACCCGAAGTGCCTTTTTATTGAAAAAAGGTGCATAGCAACCATATATTTTTGGATTTAGTAGAACATGAAGTGTATCATGACCTGACATTTAACGTAAACAGGGTACTTCCTATACATTTGTAAATTCAGGAGAGCATAATGTATCATCAGTTTTAATCGACAACAGAGTACTTTCGGTTTTGATAAAATCACTTCCAGTTGAAATAAATACATAGTAGACACATATTTATATTTACAATCAGGAAGGAATATCCCATTCTGATGATGTTGTACGGTTCGGTCAGTACACTTCAATTGCTATGAAAAAAAATGTCATTATGGAGTTATCTCCCCAAACGCCGAAAAGATTGTAGTCATAAAGTTTGTAAACGTATGATCCATAGAAAAATGGAGGGATGAAACATCTTAAGATACTGGTAATTAACCTAATTAAAATATCAAACAAAAGTCTAATATTAATGACATTGTGCCTACATCATAACAAAACGTCAATCATACACTTAACCACAGTTTCATGTAAATCATGTTTAGGTTATTAAATTGTTACATTTCTCCCCATGTCATCAGTAGTGTCAGACTAGTGTCAATATTTTATATAACATAATCCGCTTAACTATGTCAAGATATAGGCTTTCATATCTTCACTTCAGTTTGCAGATAAAACGTGCATTACAGGTTATTTAGGTTGAATGTTAAAGGCTAGATTGCTTGAATATTGGGAAGGAACCGCTTACCCTCCCGGAGAACCCGAGTTCACCCCCGGATTTAATGGGGCTCGTGTTGCGCAATATTTACTTATCTGTGTAGTATTTTGTAGATCGTTGTTTGTCTTTTTGTCTTTTTACCATTGTATTGTTTGTCCTTCGATTTTAGGGTTCTGATTACCCCTTTGTATCTTCACACATTTCTTAGTGACGATTTCTAGTATGTAGACAGTAAATCATGTTCATAGTTTATTATATTTGTTTAACTTTCAAGGTAACAAATGCGAAAGAGAAAGAATAATTAACATACAAGGGAATTAATGAATATTTTTAATTTTTGAAGTCATAGAAATGCAAGTAGTTTAAATTGTTTTATTGTCCATCAGCCTCGTTGACAACAATACAGCCCGTTGAAGTTTAGACCTGTCGACATACAGTGCGAAAAGTTTATCAAGTACTAATATATAATATTAGAACTTCAGGTCTGTAGAAATATAAGTTGTAGTGTTCAACAACATCATTGACATAGAGTTAGTAAAGATGGTTGATGTTAGACTACATCAACATTCAATAGTGAAACCGTATTCAATAACTAGTTCAGTATATCCAAAATATAGGTGTCTCCTCATCATATGCTGGGTACAATATTCATGAGATCAATGCTATGTTTTATAAAGGAAGAAAAGATTACCATCCGATGATTATATATACACAATTTAAGGTGTTTCAGGAAACAAGACTTCTATGTTTACCAATAACCATGACGATACATTTAGTGTTTAGATAGGTATGACAAATACAAACTTGAGTACAATACATCCAATAAAAAAGCACTGTTGTAATTTCGAATAAGTCTTCAGTTTGATAAGAAATTTAATTTTCATGACCGCATGATTTCACTAAGAGAGGAGGTTTGTGGCCATGCAGCTATTTTTCATTGAAGCGCCTGTGCCAAGCTAGGAAAGTGAGCGGTCATGTATTTGTTTTAGGAGTATTTATTTTACATATTTGCTAATGGATTTTGGAAATATGCCGACAGTGTAGTATGTATTGTTTTTCATTTTATGAGTGTCTTTACTACATTACTGTAGTCGATGGCGGTCATCTGCGATTGACGTTGATACAAAAAACCCAAAATCGGTTGACATTATGTAACAATATAGGTTTGTAGAACCGAAGTGATCATATGACAATTTATGTATATTATTTATTATTATGCTTTCTGTAAATTTCTTCTGTAATAAAAGTTCATACGATATTTTGGCATATACCACACAAAATTATATAGCGTTGATATACTATGCGAAAATAGTACATCTACTGTGCGGGGAAGGTTGGATTTTCAGCTGTCTGTCAAGCTACAATTAGATAGTCAACGTGCAAGGGGGCGGATCCAATCTGTCAATCTATCGTAGTCGTCTAAACGCTTTAAATTAAGTATCATTTCCGTAATAATGTTACTGTTTTTTAATACTTGTTATTGTTGCTATTTAAATTTCAAACTTCAAAGATCTTTATATTTTTAAAGCCTAAAATTAAACAAAGAATATTCTCACACTTTCAAGACTATCTGATCCAATATATTAGCCACCAATCAGGACCTCCTTTATTGTAATACAATTTGTCTACATATAACAGTCAACTTAATAATAATAATGTTGTGTTAGCAATGACTATGCCATATAGTCGTCAGGGTTGAAGACATAGTGCACTCCCCTTCGGGTCGTGCACTATGTCTTCAACCCTGACCAATATATTGACATAGTCATTGCTAACACAACATTATTATATAAATATGCTTTCTCAACAAGAAATGTCATCTGCAGATAACTTTCTACCAACAACTGTCTGCGTTAATTTAAGACGAGGGAGAGACAAACCACATTTCTCTGAAGCAACCGTCACTTCTCGTGAATTAAAAATCTAATTTAGTGTGCTCGACGCTCAAAGTCAAATCTTTGTAAAGCCAAAAAAAAAAAAGAAAGAAAAAAAAAGGTAAAAGTCTGTAGGAGCAAGAAGATAAAAAAGCCTAATAGGGATAGCCATAATCAATACATCTATTCTTAAGGCAGATAAATCTAATTTTTAATACCATAAATATATTGAATACACTACCGGTATATCAATGCTGAAATACTTTCTACTGGGCGGATGATACCCTCGGGGACTAATATTCCACCTAAGACTATTTTAGACATGAGAGTAAAATTTGATTATCATTGTTTTTAACATTTCGTAATTTCAGTTGGATTTAAATGTCAGGATAAAAATAAGTTAAATTGACAAAGTAACACATTAACATGTTTTCCTGCCATCTTATTGATTCTTGATGTGCACTCTTCAAGATATGTTCGTATATAAGCGTTAGAGAAAACTGAAGGGGCAATGAAGTATGAACAATCCAGAGACACAAGCAAACATTCTTCAAGATATGTTCGTACGTAAAGGTTAAGTAAAACGGGAGGAGCAATAAAGTATGAACAATCCAGAGACACAAGCAAACATTCTTCAAGATATGTTCGTACGTAAAGGTTAAGTAAAACGGGAGGAGCAATAAAGTATGAACAATCCAGAGACACAAGCAAACATTATTCAAGATATGTTCGTACGTAAAGGTTAAGTAAAACGGGAGGAGCAATACAGTATGAATAATCCAGAGACACAAGCAAACATTCTTCAAGATATGTTCGTACGTAAAGGTTAAGTAAAACGGGAGGAGCAATAAAGTATGGACAATCCAGAGACACAAGCAAACATTCTTCAAGATATGTTCGTACGTAAAGGTTAAGTAAAACGGTAGGAGCAATACAGTATGGACAATCCAGAGGTATAGCCAACTTCGGGTACAAGACACAAAACTAAGACAAACCAAATAAAAACACTACACAGAAAACTCAAGTAGAAGAGGAACACGAACCCCATCAAGCACCCAGAGGGTGAACTCAGGTGCCCGTGATTGGTGGTAGTTCCTTCATCCCCTTATAAGCAGGCAATACATATCTACGTTTTTTTCTTTTAAATCTAAACAAAACGGGGAAAAAGACAATTTGTTATATTGCCACAAACAGATCATTTCTTAGGTTCGGAATTCTGGGTTAAGATGCGAATAAGCCACTTAGAACAGTTTCGACTCAGGACATATCCGAAAAGTGACGCAAACTACAAACATAATTTAAAAAAGATGCTCCAAGAACTTGAAACTTTGGTTAAATAAGAGATTGTATCGCAAGTACAACAAATCAGCAAATGGGTAACTGGTTCGCTGCTGGCGTTGTTTATTAAATATATTTATGTTTGAAATTTACGAAATTACTAGGTTGCTAAATAATTAAGTAAAACATATGTAAATTTCCCCTAAACATAGTTGACCGATTTCGGCTATGCTGTTGAGAGCAATTGGCAACAAAGACCTTTCGAACTATTTCACTTTGCAATTATTTGAGCTTGAGCAAACCTGGTTATTCCAAAAATGCCTCATGTGCATAATATTAAATATTCCTATTTTTATTATAGACGCATGTGGAGAATTCGGGATAGTCTTGCTTAATGCTGTTTACAACAATGGCAAAATTCTACTTTAATTTTAGACCAATTTGGTGTGTGTTGTGGAAGGATTCATTGAATTAATTTGAGCTTGATTACATTTTTAATATTTCTTTAGTTATATCGCTATCACGAATAGCCGGCCGATATCACATGGGTAGATTGTACTTTGTTTCGACAATAAAAAGTGGATTGAATTGTGAGCTAACACACCATGATTTCAATGACGTTAATTAATATCACCTCTCCGTTTAGGTCGTTAACATGCAACATGCATTGGTTAACCAATGTGGAATCATACCTTGTAGCAGGCATGTTTTCATTGCTATTGTTTGTATGCCGTGTTGTCATTGCAGCTTTGAAAAACAGAACCTTTAAGATAGATGTCACTAGTGACGATGCATACCCTACCGAAAATGTCCCTGTTTTATGTGTCTTCTTAATAATTAATACAATTATTATGTTTCGCAAACAAGTGTTCTAAGTTAATAACGAATTTGAAAATGTGTGTCTGTTTGTATGGTCATTCAATGTAAATTGGATTGATCTCTCATGTGCCTCTTTGGATCGTATTTCAGTTAAAAAATGGCATTGAGCATAAGGAACTACATGTACATGTAATATTCGTCTGTTTTTCTTAATTGCATTCGCTACCACACTGATACCAAATGTCTTCATTTTACAATGGTTAAATATATGTATTATTACACGGCATTTTTCATATCATACTCTTTATCAGCCCTAGGTCATGATATCAGCCCGAGAATCGACAGGCTTGAGGGGTGATATATGAAAGAGGACTGATAAAGGGAATGATATGGTATGTTATCACATACCTCAACAGAGAAAATAACTGATTTTTACCTAAATGTTTAGTCATTTTTGAATAGAATCAAATGCATAATTAAAGAACAAGAAATTTATTGTTTAAATATGCAAATCCAATAAATGCACTTTTGTTTAGCACTTTCAATGTCATAAGAGAGGAAATTGGAAGTTAATAATTGTCCGTGCAAATATTCAATAAAAAAAATATAATTAACTGTTGTAAACATAGCTTACTGGAAATTCACGAAGTGGAGTGAAATAGACTTACGACCATTGTCGGGAAGGCATATAATAACATTCTAGAAGCAGTTACTAAACTTGCTTTATCACATATTTTATTGAAATAACGCCGAATTTGCATGTGTAATAAAAGCATAATTTGCGGCGTGTTATTTGACTACGGGGCAATAACATTTTACGAGGGCAATAACATGTGATCTGCCTTGTTGTGAAGGGCAATAACATGTTATCTGCCCTGGCAAAATATGTGATAAATAGATTAATACATGGCCTTTTTCATATTACCCTTGTTATCAGCCCTCGACTGATATCGTCCCACGGACTAAAGCCCTCGGGGACAATTTCAAGGTCTCGTGCTGATAACAAGGGCAATATGTAAAAGGCCATGTATTAATCTATAATTATTAGCCCGCTTGTGAAACTGGGTGAAATAAACATGATTCTTCTTCTTATTCTAAACAAAACTCCAAATTTTATCACAGGGTACAATTTTAGCTATATTATCTACAAGTATGTGATAAAAATGGACATATAACCATGCCCACTTCCTGTTAAAAGCTAAACCAAGTTATGTGCTAATCAGAAATAATGAATATCAACAGTTTGAACAATGTACAGGAATAAAGATAGTCATGATAAGTCTATTTATATACATATATATATAGTTATGAGATTATTTTATTTGAGAAAATATTAGTGATAATTATAATACTAATACAGGAAACAAAATCTTTTCTTACTCGGGGCCGTCGTAGCCTTGATCGTATGGTAGTTGGATATACGTTCTGTTTTAATTGCAGACCAATTTGGTGTGTGTTGTGTATGTATCAGCTAGTAAATGTACAAATGTGTTATTGTTAAAACTAAAATTAAAAACAAAAACAAATACCACACTGTCGGAACAGCTCTAAAATATAATAGGCAAATAGTAGAAAATTGTAAAGTCGATACCCTTAACACATATACAGGACAGTTCACTTTCCTTGCTTATACAGGCACTTCAATAAAGTGGCGCAGTTAAATTAGTTTTATGGACCCAAATTGAAGTATTAAATGAAGTGTTTTTGAAACAAAGGAAACGGCCAGTATTGTATGTGAATGGTTTCTTTTTCCGCATGAGTACTGATCACTTCTTTTGTTTCTAGAATACTCTTTCGTACTTTGTACAATATTATTATTACAAAAAACAAATGTAGTGATATTTAATCCAACTACAGCTTATAAATGTATTCATATATCACCAATCGAGTGTGCCTTTCATTCTTTTTAAGCATTAAGATATATACCCCTATGTACCCATAAACCTGACATTATTGTTAACTGTAATCGTGAAATATAATACACTATACATGTAATAATATGTATAATGCTGATTTATATTCAGAGAGTACATGATGCAGGAAATCATTGGAATCCGTATGTTAACAAACTGTGCCTCCTCTCATTGAGGATCCTTAACTCCCACGAGGCAGAGTTTATACTTATAAAAGGGACCCGGGTGGCTCAATGAGTTAGGTGGTTGAATTACCTAACAACTCATACAAGCCTATCACCAATACGGCGTGGCCCGGCTTTGTAAATTACAAGAAAAGGTGCATTCGACTCGCAACCGCAAGTGATAAAGTTTACCAGTTGCTTGCCCATGGTCGATGGTTCTCTCCGGATACTCCCGCTTCCTCCACCACTAAAACTGGTCGGCATGATATAGCTGCAATATTGATGAAAGTGGCGTGAAACACAATAAATCAAATCAAATTATGCATAAAAAAATTATCAAAGACAAAAGAATAAGAGAAACTAAAGCCTTTTTAATCTCACTTTCAGGTACACAGATGATGTTTTGTGAATTGATCATCCTAACATTGCCAACCTGTTTCCATTACACTATTATCAAAGAACTTGAGATCATAGAACAGTATAAGTATTTCATCTAACTCGTTTCTTGGTATTTATACTCAAATTATACTCTAATGTCAATTGTCCTACTGTACTCTATGACAAAGAGGCGACTTCAATTTCGCCATGATTATAAATTTTACACACCATAATAGTAATATACCAACCGCTTCCGCGTATGGAGTTTATATTTCACAACGCATACATTACACTCAAGTTTGCATTCAGACTTTTTACAACGTCACTGTATTCTGAATACTTAACTCTGAAGTCAAAAGTAACAACCTCTGATTCATGGTCTGTCAAAGCCAATGTATGCTCTGTGTATGTAGTGTCAAGAGAAGCAATAATATGTTTGCTTTGAAAGTGTGTGTGTCTGCTTAGGCATCATTTCTTGTTTGGGTTAGAGTAATTGTGTTTAACACCACTTTCAATAATATTTCAGTTTTGTCGAGAACTAAGTTTTATTGTTGGAGGAACGTGGAGTACCCGGAGAAAACCACTGACATGCCACAAACGTGATCACATAATGTTGTATCGAGTACACCTCGCATGAGCGGGATTCGAAATCCGACTACTATAAAACAACGACCACGAAGGTCCCTTTGTTTCTTACTGATAGTTCTTATCCGTGGCTTTACATGAGGGTACACATATGTTTTGATTATAACATCAACAATATTTTTGTATATGGTTCTAACAGAATTAGAATGTTTTACCTAAAACATCAGTGTTTCTGATATTTATTTTGTCAGGTACTGGTAGCCTTTTTGGGAATAATATCGGTAAGATCACAAACGGAATTTGGTCGCCAGACTTCTCTTTCTTTTCTTGTGTTTTTTTTCTGTTGTTGGTAAGCCATCGGAACTGTGAGGTGAAGTTCTTTTTATAAGTAATAGGAGTGGAAGTGGATACATGTGGCTGGGAACTATAAATATGACTCTTCTGGAGCAGACATCTTGGATTGTATAAACTTTTATGAAATATTCAAAAATTACTGGAAAAATCCGTCTTTGTGGTGCTATTTCACATCAAGATAGGTTGTTAGTTCTACCATATGAATGTATATTTTAGGTATCCCTCTAGAATTCTCATTTCCCAGTTCTTTCCTCATACATGACGTATAACCGGTATGCAGCAAGAGTAACACGACAGATGCCAGTAGGGGAGCAGGAAATGCTGATCCTTCCCAAACACCTCAGATCTTGACTTGTTTTTAGTGGGGTTCATGGTGCTCAATCTCTGTGTAATGTTTTGTAGATCGTTGTTTGTCCTTTTGTTCTTATTATTTTAGCCATTGTGTTGTCTGTCCTTCATTAACTTATGGATTCTGATTACCCCTATATTTCCGGTATCTTCAAACACTTCTTGTGAGAGATTTAGTTACTCAGCCAATTGCACATCATCAGTTCTGTCTGTCCGTCTATCGTCACTTAGATCGTCAACATTCAAATGTTGTAGCCAATTCAGTGAAAGTGGAACCGACATTTCATTCAACATTTAGTACTTACATCTTTAATCTTAAATTTGAACTTGTTATAATATAATCTTAATGCACTGCAAAAAGGTGGGAAACAAGTTTGAAGATGCCGGTAGGTCATCGGGACTGTCAAGTGAAGTTCTGTTTATAAGTAATAGGAGTGGAAGTGGATATATGTGGCTGGGAACTAGAAATATGACTCTTTTGGCTCAGACATCTTGGATTGTATAAACCATAACATAAAAGATTTTATGAAATATTCAAAAGTTACTGATAAAATCCATCTTTGTGGTACTTTTTCACATAGAGATAGACTGTTTGTTCATCTATACCATAAAGATTTTTTTTTAAATATATATTTCAGGTATCCCTCTAGAATTATGGCTTCCCAGTTCTTTCTTCATTATTGACTTATCACCGGGTTTGTAATTATAGTAACACGAATGGTGCCACTAGTGGAGCAGGAACTGCTTACCCTTCCGGAACACCCGAGAGCTCCACTAGTTTTTAGTGAGGTTCGTGGTGCTCGATCTATAATTTTCTGTGTAATGTTTTGTAGATCGCTGTATGTCTTTTTGTTCTTTTTTCTTTTAGCCATTGTGTTGTCTGTCCTTCTTTGACTTACAGATTCTGATTACCCCTATATTCCCGGTATCTTCAAGCACTTCTTGTGAGAGATTCTGTTACTCCACCAACTGCATATCGTCAGTTCTGTCTGTCCGTCTGTCGTCACAATAGTCGTCAACATTCAAATGTTTTGGCCAATTCTGTGAAAATGGAGCCGACATTTTATTCAACTTGTATACCTAAATTTAAACTTGTATCTAGCATCTATAACTTTTTAACACTATAAATAGAATCGAGTAAATGTATTTATAGATGCCGTGCATTATTGCTCCTTATAACCAGACATTGCTGAAAAGGTGCGAAACGTATCGCCTCTAAATAAACAAATACAATGCTAATTTATGAACTGAAATGCCATAAATAACATCAATTTTGTTTGTACCGCACATCTAGCTTTTTTTTCTAAATATATCTATCGCCATATCTATTTGAGCAATCTTTCAAATTAAACTGTGAGAGACAATTAACATCTCAATAGTGAAAAACAATAAATTCACAAAAACACCCACATACCCACCCACCCACCCGCCACTTTTTTTTATTGAANCCCACCCACCCGCCACTTGTTTTTATTGAAATGCCTGTACCAAGCCAGGAAGGTCAATAGTCATGTGTTTGTGTGTTTGACCTCTTTCTACCATTCTGATATTTGATTTTGCAATTGACATTGTGGTATTTTTGTTTTTCATTTTAGTAATAAAGAGAACTTAATGAAATAAAAATAAAAATACAAAATCACAAAAAACGGCAATTGTTGAAATTTATATTACATAATATAGTTTAATATTATGTACTGAAAGGCAACTACATTTTTATTATCTTCTATTTCTTTATATAATTTTTACTATTTAAATGGTTCAATTCTGTATTTCCGATTTAAATATATAAGAAACTGCAAATGGATGAAGAAACTAAATAGAAAAGTAGTAAAGATAAAAACGAAATCATATTTTTTTTTACAATTATTTAAAAGCACTAATTAAACTCCATGAAAATCGATCATTTTGTGACGTATCTGTCACAGATTAAATAGCACATAATGAGAATTGATATCTATCAACAAAAGGATAACAACAATTCAAATTTCATGTACATAGCAATATTTTTACGTATATTTGTTTCTGGTATTTTTTTTTTTAAAGTGCATCATTCAAATGGCTATTTCACATTTGAGATGATATGTAAAATTGTAAATACACATAGAATAGCAATAGTTTGTTTTTCATGAAATATATATCTCAGTACAGCATTAATATAAGCGTTTTTATAAATAAACGTTAGAGAAAACCAAAGGGGGGGGGATCAAGAATGGACAATGCAGAGACACAGATAAAATTGGACACAAGAAACAGAACGAGGACATACAAAGCGCAATACAAAAAAACATGAGCAACACTGACCCCTCCAAAAACCAGGGGTGAACCCAGGTGGCTATGAAGTGGGGCACCAAAATAAAACAGGGAAGAGGGGTGAAACCAGGGGCTCGCAAAAGATAAATATTTCCCGCTTCTTTAAAGATATACACCGTGTTACGCACACTTTAATGCGACTGAAGACCTGTCAATGATAGAGGAAGGAAGAAATCAACATGAAAAAAAATTGATCCACGAGTCACTTGTGTAATTAATAATCCGTAACGGTCACCATCTTTGTGATGATATCCATATATCGTTTGTAGCGTGACCTTTAACCTAGTAGCAACGTAACATTGATTCAGTAACCTTTGCGTCAGCAGCTGGGAGTGACGGTGTCGTATAGTAAACCTTCCGCATAGCAAACCTTCCCCCGGAATGTTTACTATATAGTAAACATTCCCCTCGGAATATTTGCTATATAGTAAACCTTCCCCCCCCGGATACTTTACTATATAGTAAATAATCCCCGGGGGAAATTTTACTATATAGCAAACATTCCCCCATCCATAGGCAATCATCCCCCTGGATATTTTGCTATATAGTAAATGTTCCCTCTTAATCCGGATAATTACTATTGATTCGGAATTTAGCACCTTAATCGTGTTGATTTTAATTGTTATATACCATTAATTATATCCGGTCATGATTAAAAGGTAAAAAAAAAAAGTACGGAGCCATTTTGCAGTATTTGAGTAGGTAGGAAAGTTTACTATGCGGAATAAATACTATATAGTAAACGTTCCCCCATGGGGGAAGGTTTACTATATAGTAAATCTTCAGGGGAGGTTAATCTACTATGGGGGAAGGTTTACTGTATGACAACGGTAAAAACACAAATGTCACATATTGTTTGTCAGGTAAACAATATAGACAGTTGTAGATTTATTATCTGACGTGAAACGTCATATTTGGTATTCGTGTTTGCGTTCAGTGTGTTCGGTTAAGATGAAATGTGATTGTTCGTTTTGTTGATATTGGTGGAATTGATTACACTTTAAACTTTGTTTTCATAATTTTGAATACTTGCATTGTGTTTATCTAGAAGTTGTATTCCACAACAACAGGAAGTGTCGAGTACGGTTCTTTACCGAAAACATATGATTTCATGTCCAAATAAGACGTCATTTGCCATTTGTTTAGCTTTATTATTTTTGACTTGTTGAAAATATGGCCAAAGATTTATAATATTTATCAATGGCTATTATTATTCAGGTAAGGGTATTATTTTTTGTGTTCGGTATGTTCTGTTTAGATGAGATTTGATTGTTCGTTTCGTTGATATTGGTGCAAATTGATGACCATCTCTGTTGAAACTTTCTTTTCATAATTTTATCTTCATTAAAACAAAATCAATTTTGGAAATGCTTTGCACTACAAAC
The DNA here is from genome assembly GCA_002080005.1 of Gigantidas platifrons. Taxonomy (NCBI): domain Eukaryota; kingdom Metazoa; phylum Mollusca; class Bivalvia; order Mytilida; family Modiolidae; genus Gigantidas; species Gigantidas platifrons. Next base: position 21,336 of record MJUT01062885.1, read on the forward strand.
AGCTATGACAATTATGACGACTTCTTTATTTAGAAGAATCCATTTCGGCAATGTAGTGGTTGGTGTCCTCGCATTGAGTGTGGCTGACCATTGGTTCCATACGTATACCCGGTCGGGACAAACCAAGGACTATAAAATTAGTATTTGCTGCTTCTTTGCTAAGCACACATACATCATTAAGGAGCAAGAGCAAATAAAGTGGTTGAATCGGAATCAGGATACCGTGTTCTAGTGGAGAACTACTACTTCCGGTGGCTGTAGTTCAGTGAGCTAGCACTGCTAAATCCAAACTAAGCATATTATATAGATAGAAATATTTACAGCTGACAAATTTAATATATTAATGGTAGTGAATCATTGCATTGTGTTTATCTAGATGTTGTATTTCGGAACTACACGGAAGTGTCCAGTACGGTTATTTACCGAAAACATATGATTCACGGAGAAGAATTCATAAGTTTACAACTTGTGTCTTATCCATTTGTCTTGTTTTGTATGACAATAAAATATGTTTAAAGTATATGATTCACGCCATAATAAGACGTCATTTGTCATTTGTTCAGCTTTATTGCTTCTGACTTGTTCAAAATATTGACAAAGATTTATCAATGGATATTGTTATTCAGTTTTTATAAATACAAGTAGTATTTGGCTTTTGTCAACTGGTTTCACAAAAATGTTCACCAATCGATCTTTTATTTATAGATTAAACTAGTACGCCGACAAAATGGTCAAATCGTAAGCTGTGTAATTCAAGAAGAGTTTGAAAATACCAAAACATGTTCTACTTTAGACACTGAACGCTCAATTGCCCTGTTTAGTCTTTATGAAGCATAACAAAGAATACATTTTAAATCTTACAATGCTAATTATTTTACCGATTTATATAAAGTCTAGTAACAAAATTTAAAACCTATCCCATGAAGCTTGTTCTAAAAACGGTGGAATGTCCATTAACCTAATTAGCTATGATGTACCGAATGTATTACTTTTGCTACTTTATAAAACAACGTTGTATTTTACAGGATAAAGCAAGTCCAGACATATCATCGGTCCGTCAATACTTTCAAATCAAGTTTACACTTATATATAGCAATACCCAACAATAGATCCTTTTAATATTTAAAAACAAGTCGATAGCTATTTTTTCCACAATAAGTTAATAATCGCTGAGAAAAATAACACAGTACCTAGATTTAACTCGATATCAGGACAATATGTGTTTAAACATGGGTAATAAATTATCAATCTACCATTTTTTATCAATAAATGCAATTAAATAGCTGTTAAATCTGCTGCTAATAATACATTGACGCATTTATGTCGTTATCTCATTGTTTGATCACTACCGTGTCATAACAAATATCAAACGGAAGTGTGTTGAAATATTTCCACTTCCGGTCAATAGACAAAAGTAATATTTTAAGACGTAGTTGGTCGCGACTGTTAATAAATGAGTCGATGTTTACACTACTGTAAGATACAGAAATTGGGGGNATACTACTGTAAGATAAAGAAATTGGTGGGGAGGGGGAGGGGGGGGGGAGGGGGTGATGCCCCAAATTTGAATAGAAAATAGAACTGCACAAAATCGTTTCTGCTAATATAAATTGAATTCATAGCAATAAATAAACATGTTTTAATGTTGATGCAAAGAAATTTGACATTCGGCGTTTTACATTTATTTTTTTAGCAAGGTACCCAGCGCGTCCATGTGGCGGGTAAGGCGAGTCCTCTCAATGGAGGAGGGGTGTCAGGATATAACACGGAAAGCCTGACCATGGACTATAGTGAGTAACGTGTTTGGAGAGTGCCACGATCACTGCCCACTTCAGACCTCCTTTGAAGACTTCGCAAAAGAGTGGGCGCATTGTATCCGCTGCAATAGACCAACTTTTTCGACCCAACTCTGCATGCTTATTAGGTGCAGTCAAAGTTGTTGAGCCACCCATTTCCTCATTTATCTATATATATAACTTTTATATATTAGTGAACTTGTTCTCGTCCTGAATATAGCTGAAATACTTCTTAAGTTGGTGCTTAGCGTCAATTATTCAATCAACCAATCAAGCAATCAAATAGCTATAATGATTACTATAAATTTTTAGGGAAGAATGGTCACCGAAAGGTAAAGAACTAACCAGTCTTAATCCCGTCAACAAGTATATGTCTGGGACCATGGTAGTTGAGGTTGTCGGAGCAAAACCCCGATGTGACAAGACACCACATGATTACTGTAACACTACCCATATTATATTTGTGCTTTTGAAATTCCCATTCAGTAATCAATAGTCCAACAGAAGATTTCATATATAATAAACATGATGTATCTTACGCATCATATTGGTTCCCCACTTGTTTCTTCCATGGACGTAGATTGTTTGTAGATGACTTGCGGCAGGTCGGTGGTTTTCTCATGATATTCCGGTTTCCTCCATTTATGAAACTGACCATCACGATATAACTGAAATATTGTTGAAAGTGGCGTTAAGCACCACAAAAACCATCCATAGACGTGGTTGTAATCTGATTGCAGTTACCTACAAACCCGTTCTAATGTTATGATTTCTGTTCTTTCACCAGGATGTCCATATATCATCAAGGATTGTTTGAAGATACCAAAAGCAGTAATCAGAGGACAAACATTGATCTATAAAACACTACACAGTTTTGATTCAGCAACATGAACGCCTCTAAAAATCGGGGTGAACTTATGTGCTCCGGAATGGTATATAAAACAATTTCTGTTCCACTAGTGGCACCCGTCGTGTTACCAAATGAACTATATTATTATAATAATAGGTAATCACTATTAGTATATTTACCTAATAATTCATTGCTTTATTTTGCCTGTTTGATTGTTGCCTAGCTACAGTAAAAACGTAGATAGCTAAATAAGTGTCTATGACAGTCATAGTGATTTTATTTTAATTTTTTAGTGGCAACCTGTCTTTATATATATATAAACAATATACTCTATCGTCGGAATATATTTATATGTACGTGTACTAGAAACAGGTAGAACACCGAGCGTTAAGTGAAATTGTCTGGTCTATTTCACCGCCGATGCAAATTAGTTTTAATCGACAATGTAGTATATTTTCTTTATCTTACAATGTCCACCTTCCTTTACAAATGACAAATTTGACTGAAAATAGCAAAAACAAACGTCGGTCGTAAAAAAAGTCGGTCGTTTTATTATTTTCAAGGATGTCCTCTCTCATGTCCGCGCTTATGCTGCTAGCATTTCTTACCGTTCGTTCTACGTGTATCATGTAGCAGATATGTCATTTTTGTCATTGGCAAAAATCAATATATAATAACGTTTATCACTGACATTCAGCAGATCCATTGTCTCGGGTACATTGTTATCCTCCAAGAATAGAAAGGACCACCATGATATCACTGAAATATTGTTAATCTACCATAATCCAGTCAAGTCATTGATTGTCTTATATATTATATTTACATACCTATATCTATTTAACATCTAAATGTCGAAAGCATATGCGATGCATAAGGTCACAATTAATGCACAGGTGTCAAATACTGTGGAACCCTGAATAAAACAGAATCCTGCATGAACTGAAATTAAAATATAGTACCAATGTTAAAATAACTTATACCTGTCTACACACATGTTGGTCACATTGAGGCACAGTTTGTGACAGATGTCATTGTAACCTTAACACACAAATACATGATTCCACTATCCGTCACATTGGGACGCACTGAACAGCTCTATGCGTTTGAGCCCAGCGAACCATCAGCTGTACCCAGAAATATAATGTCAGTAACATGCTGTGTTAAGTAACACATAAGAAAAACAAAATAATGTGATAGTGTTTATAGCATAAGTAAGTGATTATACTTCAGTCTTCTTAAATTCAATAATGGGTCAACCATTTGAATTTTAGTGAGTGAGGGATATGTGTTTCTTCGGAGCCAGAATTTAATTTCTCACCCTGAGCAGACAATGCGATATATTTTGCATGGAAAATTTGTAAATTTTATCAAAATGTCTTATTGAAAACTGCTGGGTCAGATTACGTATTTTTTGTTTTACATATTTCTATTCAATCATCTTTTTCTCTATCAAAATTTGGCGACTAAAATTTAAAAAAAACAACCCCACCCATTCCTAAACGTTAAGTTGCCAAAACCTAAGTGCACTCACTATGAATTCTAAATAAGCTAAGTATAAAATGGAAAACAAAATGCCACACTGTCGAAACATATCCAAAATCCAATAGAAAAGAAAACGAACAAAATTGAAAACTTGAGAAATGTCAGGTAAGACTAATAAAACAATATATTTCTGTATAAATAAAGTTAGGACATTTCAGTCGCCCTAAAGACAGAATCTTCATATTCCCTCCAAACAAATATTTACTAACACTTGTAAACATTCTTCAGAGACACATTTCCCGGTAAGTACTTATCTGATTAAATGAAAAAGTGTTTACTCTTCTATATAACCTTATGTTAAAACACAAGTAGAAGTTTACATAGAAAATGTAATTTCCGTATAGAATTTCTTGGAAGTCCGTCCAATATGACTTTGTCACGAAGTCACGACACTTAAGTTTATAGAAGAAGACAGCTAATGTTACTTCTTCATTACGCTAATAATTGATTGACACCGCTGAATCTAGACAGATGTTTATTTTTGGTGGTTGTTTTCCTCTTGTTAAAGTGTCTTTTCAACAAAATCACTTAATTATTTCTTTCGAAATTATGGCATGATAGTATATAGACCTGGTCGTAGGTGAAATAAGAATGAAAGAAAAAGGCTCGTGTTTCACAATAAGTGAATTGATGTAGTTAAAGATCGTGTTAGCTTGAAAAAGTAGACTCATATTTCTCCATAGGTGAACTGATGTAGTTAAAGATCTTGTTAGTTTGAACAAAGACTCATATTTCTCCATAGGTGAACTGATGTAGTTAAAGATCGTGTTAGTTTGAACAAAGACCATATTTCTCCATAGGTGAACTGATGTAGTTAAAGATCGTGTTAGTTTGAACAAAGACTCATATTTCTCCATAGGTGAACTGATGTAGTTAAAGATTGTGTTAATTTGAACAAAAACTCATATTTCTCCATAGGTGAACTGATGTAGTTAACGATCGTGTTAGTTTGAAAAAGAAGACAAATGATCGTGTTAGTTTGAAAAAGAAGACTCATATTTCTCCATAGGTGAACTAATGTAATTAAAAGTCGTGTTAGTTTGAACAAAGACTCATATTTCTTTATATATGTGAACTGATGTAGTTAAACATCGTGTTAGTTTGAAAAAGAACACTCATATTTCTCCATAGGTGAACTGATGTAGTTAAAGATCGTGTTAGTATGAACAAAGACTAATATTTCTCCATAGGTGAACTGATGTAGTTAAAGATTGTGTTAATTTGAACAAAGACCCATATTTCTCCATAGGTAAACTGATGTAGTTAAAGATTGTGTTAGCTTGAACAAAGACTAATATTTCTCCATAGGTGAACTGATGTAGTTAAAGATTGTGTTAATTTGAACAAAGACCCATATTTCTCCATAGGTGAACTGATGTAGTTAAAGATTGTGTTAATTTGAACAAAGACCCATATTTCTCCATAGGTGAACTGATGTAGTTAAAGATCGTGTTAGCTTGAACAAAGACTCATATTTCTCCATAGGTGAACTGATGTAGTTAAAGATCGTGTTAGTTTGAACAAAGACCCATATTTCTCCATAGGTAAACTGATGTAGTTAAAGATTGTGTTA